>JABFQM010001393.1:0-21722 GCA_022816865.1 Zelostemma sp. ZL-2020
ATTCTGTGATCGAAAATGTATCGGATTCCATAAGAGCCCATGTTAATTGCCATCGTTATTTCTCCAAAACTGGACAGTCGATTGAGCTGATTTTCGACAAGTGACTTCTAGAGGCACAATTGAATCAATATACGAAATTTGAAAAAAATCTAAGGATTTTGACCAAAACGCTAAAACCACCTTAAAGACTTCGAAATTTAGAAATTTCATCGTTTGGTCTCTGGAAATGCATCGGCACGTCTTCCCGGGCCATGATCATAAAAAACGCCACCGACACGAAAAAGCCCCGGGGTGACTTTCAATCGCGATCAAGTTTTCATCGAAACGCAAGTCGAAAAAAAGAATATCCCGACTCGGATTCTCCTTGCTCCAGTACTTTTATTTCCTCCGGCTTCCCGTCCGCCCACGCACCCCCGACTTCTCTTTTTCTCAATCATATTCAGGCGCGATTCCTGCTCAGGCTTAAGCAAACGCGCTCGCTATTACGTGACAAAATAATCCCCTTAATCCGGCGGAGCGTAAATGAAAAGAGAGAAACGCTGCGGCTTCTCCGTCCTTTTGTCTCGTCTCAAAGCTCATCTCGATTTCGACGACACGTATGATCGAGCATTGACAATGCTCCATTTTTTTTGTTTAGAAGTGGAATGTATGCATTCAAAAGTTGAAATAAACGAACTTCGATGGTCTCAATCTGCGATATTATTATTCAAAATTGAGAAATCGCTGACGAGGTGCTATCACTTACATGGCTGTCGATGAAATGGGAGAGAGTGCAGAGTGCAGTATGCAGTTTGGCGCGAAATTCAACTTATTTGAATATTGTATGAACAATTTTTCTTCCACTTTTAACGGGGAAGTCCATATTTCGCCAAGACACACTCGGCGGTGACACGCTTCGCTGGCTCTTCGTTGAAAGTAATTTTCTCGTTAGTCGCAGCAGCAGGGTGGCCAGTCCGAGCTTTCGAATTGCGCGGAAGCAATTTCGCTTTTCCATCCGTCATCTCTCAAATGACCCGTTGCACAATTACAAGGAATCTACGATTTCGTTCATTAACAAAGAGGCTCGACGAATGCTTTTATTTCTGTTGAGCTGTCTCGCGACGTTGACATTTACCAGCTATCCCGTCGTTTCTTTTCTTCGCCCGGGAAGAAATCCGAGATGAATGGATTTTTAAATGCTCCTCTATTCAAAGCATTTTTTCTGCTTTTCACGTTTTTAACATCGCGGATCATCTCTCGATTACACTCTTTTACATCAGTTTCGCGCGCTTCCAGAATCCTCGAGATCGAAGATTTATTCGAAATTCCAGAAAGCGGCGTCTTCTTTACAAAATTTGGAGCGCATCCTGCAACCTTGGTATAAATCACGGCGGCTTTGGGAAAATGGGAAAAGCTGGGTCCCCTCGGGCCTTTCTTTCCTCGATCCCTCGCGATAATCTCGAAAGAGGATTTTTGCGGAAAGACTTTCGAAGAAAACGCCGCCTTTTGACATCTCTATCGTATCCGCTCCGCCCTTCGAGGACGATTCTCTCTTTTTCTTCGAAAAGCGGGGGGACACAAGCAAAATAAGAATGCCGGGCGTGTATACGTTCTTTGCATATTGTAATATAGAGAGATCAGCTGTGGCCTTCGGGGCCTTTTCAACACCCACGACAACACACCAACGACCAGCCATTTTGAATCCTCTCGGATACAATTTATTCGGCGACAAGAAAATCCTTGCTATCATAATTACACGAGAGTCGCATTTTCCGGGGATCAATCGCATTCTCGCTACGTGTAATAGCTCATTATTATCGGAGAAGCATTTGGTCAGCGTCTCGTTATCGCGAAATCGCTGTACACGGAACCTCGGGAGGGGCAGCAACACCGCCCCGACCGCGCGGCTAAACAGGATGTTTCCAATCGGGATGCCGACACTGCTGCTTAACACATGCGGTGAGAACGGCTCTTTGCATCTCTCAGCTCGCTTTCTGCTGTCTCTCCCCCTGCTGCACATTCTTCTTTTTCTTTCTCGTGTTCCTCCGACTGTTCCTCTATAATATATCGCGTCCCTCCCCCCTCCTTTTTCTGCCGCGCGATAAAATCACCGATCGAAGGAGAAAGAGAGAGAAAGAGACGCGGGGAAAGGGAGAGATCTTCGGATCGAGATATCGGCGTTACTACAGCTCTCGTGTATACGTGCGCGCCCCGGAGTCCACGGGATTTTTACACGAAAGCCTCGCTTCCTCCACGATGTTCGCTTGCTGCAGCCTTGGGACGTGCAAGCCGCCGCCTCGCGCGCTGCTTACGCTATATACATACGAGTGTATAAAAGTAGCCATCCCGCGTGACCACGTCTTTCTCTTTCTTGGACAGAAAAGGAGAGAGAGACCCGGCGAATTTCCATTTCTACATCTACGGGGCTGCTCGTATATACCGTCGCATTATATTTAACACGTACATTCCCGGACGGGGGCGACACTTGTATATTCAATGAGCCAATTGAATAATCGCATCCTGTTTTAGACGTCATTAAAAAAGGTTCATCCGTGTTATACAGACGCTGGGGTCAAGTACTTTGTCCTCGATTTATCACGCCTTCAATTATTCCCGCGATGAAATTTCTAAATTTCGAACAGTCTTTAAGTCTTCCTGGTGGCACTGAGAAAGACGATTCCGTATCGAGAGACTCTTCAAAGACGCAAGTCTTCCAAACAGAGACTTGGAAAACTTTCAAAATCTCTCGTGTTACTTTAGAAGACGATACAGAGACTGTTGAAGGAATAGAAAGACTCGAAAAGACTAATCGAGACGCTTCGAAGACTGCCAGAGAATCGAGAAGACTCTTAGAGACTAAACAATTTTGTCGCGGGTGTTGAGGTTATCATAGAACTGCGGCCTGCGCTCTCACAGTGCAGCGCCACGCTAGAGCCGAAAACTCGATGAGAGATTTGGCGAGCGTATAGAGCTCCCTCTATACTCATAATTTCAATAGGTATTTTCGAATCCACCAGAGACGTAACTGATTTTATAACTATTAATAAAAGAAACTTCCATTGAAACGCGATAAATTGTATGACATTACATTTGTTGATTCAATTAATCTATAAAGTAAACAGTAAACTTTTCAATGTCTGAAAAGAAGTTTCATTAACCGCTGGGAATGTGATTTTATCTGCAATACAATCCAGGACAATTCAATCATAAGTCATACCGAGTGCTAAATACCCCGTCCAGTCGAAAAATCGTTACAAATCGTAAGATAAGGAAATGTCGTAAAGTCGGTAAAGACGCTGCGCTCGATTAAAGCATCGGGGCTTCCCGCACACGCGGAACGATAATTATCAAACGACCGATCTTCACTTTCCCCGACGCAATCGGCAATGCCCCGAAGCTTAGTCTGCAGCGAGCGCAAACATACACGCGCGTACACATAAAAACGGTGAAATTCTCTTCAATCGTAAGATCATCCCGAGCCTTTGGCAATTATTTCATCCAAATTTGCTCGTTTTGACTCCGAAGTTGAAAAAAAAAGAAAGAAAATGGAGCAAGTGTCTCGGACGGACCCGTTGATTGGATACTTCGCGGCTTTCCTTTCACGCACCCGAATGATTACTACCCTCGGTCAATGATAATTGCACTAAGTAAGAAAGTATCATTTGCGAGCGTACGTTTTTACAATGTTAAGTTTCTTGTGAGAGACGTGCACGCAATATTAATTCGTACATTTGACTCTACAAACTTTGGTTGCGAAAAATTGTCGAAAGCGATGAAGAGGCATCTTATTATTCAGAATATTGAATAAATACAATTTCTCCCGGCGAAACTGGTCGAGAACAAGAAACACATTTGTATTGCCGCGTGTAATATATAAATTTAAAGCGGAAAAAAAAACATTAAGACAATCGGAGATAGAAAGTTTGTCACGTAAGAGGTGCAAATGAAAAAGGATGATTCGGAGGAACATCTGTCCTTCGTCCTTTAATAACCTCGTAAGCAAATTTTTCGCGGTGAAAATGATGGACGATTATTCGGCACAGTTATTTAACACGGGTTTATTGCTTCACGGCGACGTTTTGGCGACAGTTTACGATACATGCAGATAGATGGTCCCTGAAATAAAACATTTCGTGATCGGAAATTGATAAATGATCGAGTTTCTTTTCAAATATTAACTCTAGAAGGTGGAAATTAATTCTCAAGCGAAGAAGCTCCGTGAAAAAAGACCTTTATCAGTATTTTCGAAGCCTTTGATAACGCGCTTTTATAGAATCAGAACATTGAAATAGTTATCTTGACACGTATTTCAAAATTTCGTGAGTGATGTCTAGGAGATTAATCACGACTCTCAGTGTATTCAATTTCAGTGTCATTTGAGTTTATCTTTCTCACCAGTACGCCTATTAAGTCATTATTTTATGGATGGGGGCTAAAAAAGCGTAATAAAGCGGATTGGCTTGGGAACGTTTTTTGTAAAGAATTTTGCGTTGTATCGAATTTCTCAATACACGTTTTTAGGTTATTTGTTGTGTGAATAGTTGTTTCTTTTGTGTTGTGTCATCACAGCTGTATCAACGGTCAGAAAAAGACAAATCAAATGAAACCCAATACTCTAGCCTTTTCTGGAGATCCCAAAATCACAATGCATTATCATCAAGAACATAATTAATTTCGTCAAGTGTAACTTAAGTTTTCTTCAACTTTTGTAGCGGTATCTATACACTCTTAAAAATTTTATCATTCATTAAATATGTGCTTCAAAATATTGCAAATTTATTATTAATGCATCTATTGCACACGAAAGCAATGAAGAATGATTTTTCTTACGTTGCTAAAAAGCACGTGCCATCGCGTCGTTATGATTTGTCTGATATTTACATGCGTGAAAAAATCTAATGAGCTATGAGCAAGAACGCAAGTGAAGCAAGTCGTTACGTGAAGTTTTCACCTGCACGGCATATGGTGATGGGTTGCGCGCTAAAGCGGAGGGATGGTATTTCGTCGTTGGCCACGACAATGAGGGATGAGCCAATGGGCTGATTTGGTAGCCAGGGAAAAAAACGGAAGAATCGTATCGTCCGGGTTAATTTGTCGTCGTGCATCCACGACCAGCGGTGCTCTATAACTACCACCCTCCGAGCATTTCCGGTACTTGACCCTCTCCTGCAAGGGGGTCACGCACTACTGAATGTCTGTGAGTGCGTTAAAAACCCCCAAATCCCAGAGTCTGATTCACCGAATCCTCGATTTCACTGCTGTGAATCTTCGATGAAGGATATAGGGTATTATAGTTAAACTCTGGTCATTTTCTTTACTTTTACGTATCGAAATGATTCACTCTACATTTTTTTGGAGTTTAATTTTATTACATCCCACCAAACCTGGGACAACTACAAATTGTTGTAATTACAACTACAATTTTGGCTGCGCCAACTACAAGTTTAGTTGTATCAACCCAAAATTGTTGTTGTAATGCCCACAATTTGTAGTTGTCCCCAATTCTTCACGCTAAATATTTTCACTCCAAAAGATGCAGGGTGTAAATGTATAGGGAATGATTTCCATTGTACAAAAAATGAACGCGAAGCGACGAATGCCCGTTCATGTTGTAAAGCCGATTCTGTGTTGTTTGTCGAGTCAAAACTGCTGCAAATCTCGTCCTCCTGGGATTACGCAGAAGTTCGCCACAAGACGAAGTCGGCGGCAAAGAGATCCTTTTTACAAAGGCGTTGACTGTCGCTGCGCTCGTCTCGATATCAGAAGCGCGGCACGTCCGACACGAAGCTCATTAATAAAACATATATTAAACTGTATGTTTTGTGTCAATGCGGATTGTAATACTCCCGGCGCGGCATACATAACTTCTGCGACATAGCCACCTGCCCGCTTCTCTCTATTCATCCCATTTAGTCCGGCTTCTGCGTTTCTTTCTCTTCTTCTTCTTCGCTCTCGATTCATCTCCCGCTTTCGACCTGTCCATTTTAATTTGTCACCAACGCGTTCCAAGAGCCTCTCCTGCACTCTCATTCGACTTTCACCATTTGTTCTTTGCGCGTCTCATTTGAAACTCGTAATTCCAAGCGTAAAAACCTCGAGCGTACACGCGAAATTCCATATTTCTTTAATGAAGTAATAATAATGATCGCGTTGGAAATCAAAAAAAATTTATTTCAAGCATAATGCGCGTGCACATTTTATCGGTTACTCACCTGGAATTTCAATAGATACGAACGCCCCCCGGTTGCGCGAGAATGAATCTTCTTTATTCCCAACCGTTCCAATTAATGTGCCACATGACGTTTCCGACTAACGAAAATCGGTGTGGGATTCGAAAAGGCTGGTGGAACGCTTATGGCGTTCGTTTGATAGAGGTCTCCCATGAGAGCTCATGAAGTTAATAGCTTTACTCGCCTATCTTTTCTTCCCACTCTTCTACGCATCAAAAATATGTTACCGAGTTCGATGATCTGTTATCTAACGTTATTTTACCTTCGCTAAATACACTAATTACAACATTTCGGCAAATCACGCAATTCAAATTCACTTTTCCTGAAGAAGTGGAATGTCGCACTCTAAATCTGGAGTGAAATTCGCACTCAATTTCATACCTAAACAGAATTTTTATCACTCTTTTGAAGTGCAATTTCACTTTAATAATAAAAGGCGTAGAGTTACATGAAAATACGCGGTAAAATGGTGAATCTTTTTGAATAATGAAAATCTTTGTTTGATCGACAATACGAACAGCAGTGAAATTATTAAAATTACAGGTCATTTAATAATCGTAATGTCGCGTAAAGCCTTCTATATTCATAAACTTTACGAAACATTTACGATTTTTATTCAGACGTAACATGCACCGTATTTATCGAGTAAAATTGTGTATTCCGAAGAATGTTTCTCTCTATATCCGGTTTGAAAAGACTCTCTTCGTCAGCCCGTATGACTGAAACGGACATCCGTTGCAAGAGACGTAGTTGCAAACTGTAAAAAGCCTTTCCTTCGTAGACGCTATTGCGTTTCCGTGCAGGGTTTCACACCGCTGTAGTCTCAGAGTGACGTAACGAAATCCATATTCGTTTCATTGCATGTATCCCCAACGGAAATTATTATGGAGCAGTATAGTTCAGGTAATTGGACATGATGCGTATTACGGAAAGGAATGAAAGGTAAAATAAATTCTAGGGTACTGCGTCGATTGTAGACCCTCAACCCTGAGAGCGTCGCTCTTAGATGACGATAAATGAAAGTATCTTTCGAAAATTCCGGCTTCTTCTCGTCTTTGTGTATCCGTGGAGCTCGAAGTGGCACGCGCATCATGTGCCGAACACCCCTGTTCTACCGATTTCTCAATACCGATTATTGTGGGAACGATAAACGTACGTCGTAATACTGAGACACATTTTTTTATTTTAGATGAAATCATAATTTATCTAGATTCGCCCAAGATATCACAAACATCGTTCCAAAAATCAAAGATATCCCATTTTTCTCAGTGTAGCATTTCCTGAGAGTAAATTTGGATTTCGGGCATTTTGAATTTTCGTTTTATCAAATTTTCTTTCCGCTGAAACGCGAGACCAGCACGAGAGAGCACGTTTTATTGTGCCCAATACGGGGCAGATGCTTCTTCATTTTATATGATTATATGTATATGCTGGTTTATTAATAGACCTCGCATGCTGCATTGACTTCCATTGTCTTATTTTTCGTTTTAATTTTTGTGTCATTAATATTCTATAAGGTATGCTGGTACCGGGTTACTAACTGATGCGCGTAAATCTTAAACCAGGTGTTACTGATTTTTCACCTTCGTGCAAAAGATTTGAAACGATTTTGTACGCGACAGATTTTAACTGGCTGTACGGGAAAAATGGAAAAATTCTTTTCCCGTGGTCACGGATTGAGTAACGACGAAGCATTTTTTTATGCAAGCAAAAAAGTACTCTTTTTATTTATTTTTCGAGTCACGCTGTAGTGCACAACAGACGGAGCATCGTCCTGGTCAGACCAACTGTCTCGTGGCTCTCGGCACGCGTCGCCACGTGGCCAGGTAAAAACCAAGAGCCTCCCTAAAATGAGAATCGCCACCCTCGATTCCCCCCTTTCATTCGCGTGAATACGCAAAGCACGACATTTAACGGTAACACTTTTGATGTCACTAGTACTTCGCATGAAAAGAAGACGATCGAGTATTACGTTTGCAATTTCACAGGATTAGACCCACTCGAAAAAGGCACTATGATCGGCTTTTCCTTAATTACCCGTATCGTAACTCGGATGAGAATCGAAATAAATCAAATACTGCGCAAGTCATTTCGGCGAGATTAAACTGACAAATGAATGATTGCATATTTCATAAAGTTTGTTTGAAAGAGAAAAAATTAATTAATAGAGTGGAAGAATGATCGAGTATTCATTAATTCCAAAACAAACTAGCCGGTATACTTAATCTATAATCACAAAAGTTAATTAGATTTCGGCTAAATTAGAGGCTGTTAAAAATCAGTAAGGCGGGATTGGAAAATCCGAGAAAGTCATCAGGGTCTGCTGGACTCGCTGGGGTTATATTTGCGGGAACATATGGTGTCCTATGACCAACGTCTTGCAGAGCCAACAGATGGTGTTAACTAAGTCTGGCTAACGTTCCTTACTTTGTATTGTGGTCTCGTGCCTTCATACATTTTAAGATAAGCGCCTCGGCTAACGGGTGGCAAAGATTTCCAGGCCGAAATTAATTAATCAAAAGCCAATCGACGAAGAATTTTGTTGCATCGAATGTCGCTCTTTTTGTCCCGGCAGGATTCTTCGTTTTAAATAAAATTTTGGAGAAGCATTGTCACGAATTTATGCGCTTCTCTTCCACATGCGGGTTTTGTCATTTCTGACTTTTTTCCCATTCGAAGAAGTATCAGTTCACACGCACGATTGAACTAACCGCGCAAGAAAAGAGAAAGGCAAAAAGGCTCCGCGCGTACGCTTACACCTGCAAAAACTCGCATGTAATTAATATATCGTGACCAATGCGTAATTTTTATAGCAACATGCATATTCAGTCGGCATTGGACCGGAAGATGGCACCGATACAGTTCAGGTATTTCCGGTAGAGTCGATATCCTTGGCAATAATTCTCCTCTTCGAACAAAATATCGCCGTTACTTTTACTTTTTTCCGTTTCTTCAGTCGTTATTAACGCGCACGATAACCAGGGAAATAAGTGCGGTGAAACATTAGTTTATATAAACTACAATTATTTGTTATCCGCAGTTTTGGGTAATTCCAAACGCGATTTTTGGAACGACTTGTTTTGTTTCCCACGACGTAATGAAGTGTAACTTTGCAGACGTCTAATTTATGTTCGGGGCGAACTTTTTAATTAATTCAAATGGCATCGTCGTTAAAAGCCACCGTTAGAGGTACACTTCGTCCTGTTTACTTGAAAAAATATCTTTTCTCACGCACGTGGTTACATCGAACGGGATATTGCGAGAAAAGATCATTTTTTTACGCACCTGCGTTCGGGAGTAATTCGAAGTTACATTTACATTTCCGCCTGTATCGTAACGACTTTTTATAATCGTTGTTTAATCGTTGGTTGTTTCTAGTTTTTTTAAACTGAATAATCATCTAGTTAAATTTTAAATAAATCGGGTGTACTTTTAAAAGCAAATCTTTCGTCAAATGCTTGCTTGTGAAACGAATCTGGGCCTCAAACGTTTTTGCTTTCGACTATTGATCGATTCATTCGAGCCGGTTTCGAAACCTGCTTTGATTTCAAATTCCTTTTCAGCATGCTTCAAGCTTTTCCGTCGATGGTGTTTAATTTTTTTGATTTCTGGTGAATTGAATTGATAAAAAACGTAATTGAATGTATGCCATTACCAGCGGTTCAAAAACTCATGATTCTAAAAACAGAAACTGTAAAATGTTGAACAAACTATCACACGATTATAAAATTAAAAGAATTGTTGACCGATTTTTACTAATCGCGGTTTACAATTTCCGAAACCAAAAATGATGCCTTTTTAATCAGGGTCGTACGTGGATAAATTGTAAACGTCAAATTTATAAGAATCTCGTCCGAAATTCTGTAAAAAAGTGCGAACATTTATTTACAGCTCATTACAAAATAGTTCAATTTTTCTTAGTTCAAAATTTCTCGGCAAGCAAGTTTTTTTCACGCGATTAATTAGATGTTTATAAATCATCAGAATTCGTTTTCTTTTCGTCTGAATTTCTCGACGATCGAATCATCGATGCGTTAAATCGTCATATTGCAGTCTTCTGTTATCGTGAAAACGAACTAAATCGTTTTTGCCAGAGTGAGAAAAAAAGATTCTCCATGTACGATAACAAAATTTCGTTGTATCGCGATGTAGAGTTTGTTTTGACCAACATGAGTCAAGCGGCGCAGAAAGGCACGACATGCCCAAAAGCGAAGAACCGGGCTCCTCGCGCGCGCGCTCCGAAATATCCGATCTGGATGATCGGCATTTTTCTTACGCGTCGCGAGCCTCTCAGATACACCGTCGTAATACAGCTGGACGCCATTTACGGTTCTCTCGAGTATCCTTGCGTTTTTGTGCAAGCGCCTTTGACGAACGATTGCCATTCGATCAAGGAACGATTAACGTTTGCGAACGAGTAAAATGTTCTGGTAGCGATGTACACGTATGATACCTCAACCATCTTTGGCTTTACCGGTCGCTCATGCGATGAAAGTGCATTGATTTCAATATTTCAGTTGCGAACGATTTGATATATGATGTGCAACAATACTGGTTTACGTTTGTAAACTTTCAAGATCAGTGCTCTTTTTTTCTCGGTGACATATGACGTTGACGAAAAGGAATGATATTCATTTTTTCAACTTGTTTTGTTTTATTATAATTAATTTGATAATCAATGTTTAATTTAATTGTAGCATCCTAAATTTAGAAACTAAAAATGAAATACCGCGAACGAAGTTATTTTTCCCAGACACCAAGAACGCATGCATTATTTAGCAATTATATTAATGGGCTCAAGTTCGGGTACAATTTTTGCTGATGATTCGTTCATTATTATCCGTGTAATCATCATGGAAACATGATTTCTGCAAATTCCGTAAAAATTTCCGCAGATGTATACGCATTCAACATTATTACAACATCAACATATTTTCCTAATTAATAAGGAGTTCTCGGCAGCTGCCCTCTTTACAAACTACTTCTTCTCCTGCATTTTTGAAATGGAACTCGATCGAGTATTTTATACGTCGCATCTCCTTGTAACCGCACGTGCTGCCCAAGATTTCCTACACCGGTCTCAAAAAGATCGTCAATTGGACGAAAGAAGTAACAAAGCATCGAAAACAAAGCGTCAATTGACACATATTTTTGTAGTAAACTTTCCAACTTTGTCAGTTGAAAGAGAGAATTCATAATTAATAAACAATTCTCAATCCCTTTTCTCTTTTTTAATTCTTGTCGAAAATATAAATATAATAAATGGCCAATAAAAGTATCGTTTTCCAAATAGTTTCACGCGCGAAACAACGATAAAATATAACGGTTCCGATCTTTATTACAGCGAATTAATCGAATGAAAAAATCGTTAAACCGCGGTGATATTGGGAAGACTCTGGACATAAATTACAATTAGGTTTTAATGTACAGTAACGGAGTATAAAAATTATGTTTATTTCTCAACAATCCAGTCAAATTAAAATAAAGAGCTTCTACGATTGCGGAATCCCAAAATGGATATATGAGTGCAGCTGGTCATTTGCCGAGAAAGTACGTATCTGCGTAAGAGAGAAATCGGAATTTCATGACAGTTTCCATCAGTTTTTTAATACGAGCACACGAATCGTCAACGCAAATAAATAATAATGATAATGTGCAAACAAAGTCATGTTTCAGATCCTTTTTTTGTGTAAATGGCCGAAAAATAATTCATATTCATCTTTTAAAACCTATTTAATGCAACTTAATTAACAATTGCATTCGATAAGTTCAGTTCAAGTATCGCGAGTAATGAAACTGGAATTGTTTCGCAGAAAACAAGATAAAAATTGTATTTTTATGATTGATGGAACAGAAATTATTTATTGACGAGATACGGTCGATGCCGTACTTAATTAAAAAATTTATTACATACTAAAAGAATACCGTCTTGAAAGATATTGATTGAGGCATTTATTTGATAAGCAACTTCATCGAAATGTATATTATTAGCGTAGTAATATTCACTAACTTTCTCGGTGTATCAATCAAGCGAATGATTTACTGAGGTAATTATCTCCACCCACCAATTCCCGGGTCAAGTGGCGCCGCATTCGATAATGTTCGATACGAAGCATAACTTTCATCGAACGCAAGAAGAACAGCCCATAAAACAGCTGAGGAACGAGGTGAGATCGCGCATGTGGAGAACGTAGAGAGATGAACTATGGGATTTCTTATGAATATCCTACTTCCTTGCGTAGCACCTGGTGAAATATTATAAAATAACACTGGCAAAGGACGCATCTCGATTGCAATTATGATAAAACCGTAATTAATAACGAAAGTTTTAGGTGGTACGCTGAAAATGCGAAGAAAAAGCTCACCATCGTTCAAAAAGCACGAAGCAAATTAAATTGTTGCGTAATTAGATTTATTATCCTTCTTTTTATTCTTAGGAGATGCAGTTCGGTCGAATGCGATCATCAATTAACGCACCAGCTCGGCCCGGAAGTCGGTCATTCGCACAAAATAAATTTTGGCATGTGCATTTTTATATGTAATGCCTCTCATTGAACCGTAGGAAGAAAAATCATGCGCAGTATTTTATAATCATGCTGATCGTTGACGTGAGGTCAATATAAGTGTGCCATATGTAATTACGCCGGTAATGTCTCGGCGAATTCTTTTTCCGCCCGTCCAATTTTTTATTCCAGCCTTAATTGCAAGAAAAATCCATCGTTCATCGACTCGTACGATGTCAAAATTGATTTCACACATTTTTTGAACGGCTTAGTTAGCTAAGGATTTGAAAAAATTAGGGTTCCTTTTAATTTTTAATACGAAGTGATTATTTAGAAAAAGTTTTTGGCAGTACGAATAAATGAAAGCTGGTGAAAATGAAGTGGGTCTACCGAAACGAGTATGATGAGATTTCAGCGATGTACTCGTCACTCGGTCACAAACCTATGTAGGCAGATACATAAATACCCGCGTAAGTACCTGTTAAGACACAGTGATTGATGTTCCCATGTACCAAGCGTTTCTTGCGCTTGTGGTGTACATTGCATACCGTGACAATTGTATACGTAGACGAACAAATGCTCGTGTGCTGGGAATGCAGTCGACAATGGAGGCAGCTGCCGTTTTTAACGATTCGTGAAATGTTTGTAAGAAATCCAACTATTCCGTACTTGACTTCTCTTATGCACATATTTTAATGTACGTTAAAATTGACAAGTGTTTGGAAAATTTACACATTGCGTACTACTTTTTATATAATTTTTATCTGGAATAATCAAAACTTTGAATAATTCATATTTATTTTCATCATTGTATATTAAACAACAATTAAAAAGATTTTCATTCACAATGAAACTGTAGGGGAGAGTGGGGAGTTGTGAGACAAGTAGAAAATTTTCGAAACTGCGAAGGATTGTTAATTGTTTTTTATGACATTATCCCACTTTTTAATTAGCACTTGTCGCGTCCGCACTCATTTTAAGCGTCTTTCTAGATTGTTGGTTCACATTTGTTTTGAAAAGTTTTTTCGACCATTTGTGTTTGTGGTTTTTTCAATTACTTTTTTGAGTTGATTGCAAATGTAAATATATTTAAAATCATTATTGGTGGATTACATTTTGATACACGAAAGGAATTTTTCATGATCATTCGATTTGTATAATCTATTGTCATTTTGATAATGTAGTATTTGGGGAGTTGTGAGACATTCCATTATTTATGCATAATTTGAATGTTTCATGCAATTTTGTAGTGATTTCAGTAGTTTTCATTCGTTTTTTCAACAAATTGTTCCTCGAAATTATCTTAATTTTCATTTTTTACAACTTTAATAAAGAATAATCATCAAAATATATCGTTTAATTCCATTTTGAGTCGTGTCTCACAACTCCCCACCTTTTTTGAAAATTCACAAAAAGATACATTTTTACGAGCATAATAAAATTGTTTAACCGTTTCGAATTTCAACAAACTGCTCAAGCCAAAAGTTGTGTTTTTGTGTCTACTAAAGATTCTACTTTGCAGATTTTCAAAATATGGATTTTTATGTAGTTATGTCTCAAAAACAAAACCCATCTCACAACTCCCCACTCCCCCCTACATCGTAGAACGGTATCCAAACTTTTCGAAAAAAAAATTCCAACTGTACTTAAAATTTATTGCACACTCACTGAAATCGGTTTTTGATCTAGAATATATCAAATTTTCCGAAAGAACGAATAAAATTACATATAACTTTATAGAAGTGTATTTAGTTCGAGGATACTTTTGACAATGGGCAGTCGATTATTGTAATTTACGACTCATTGCCTTCTTTTCGTACAGGACGATCGTAACTGCCAATAAAAACGGAAAAGAGTGTAAAAATTGTATCCATGAACGATAATATATGAGAAGACATAGCCCATATGACTGGTCAGAAGCAATATGCGTAAACTATATGTTCATCGCACTTCTATGCATCACCCTAAAGACATAACGTATCTGCCATCTGGTTATGCGTCAAAACCACAATCTCTTTTTCGAATCCTATTGAACCCCATTGATAGTCGTGTGCCAATGTCGATTTTTTGTAAACACTTGCCGAAATGCCGGATATTTCGTAACACGCCAACATTTTACTTTGGAGAACGAAATATTACAATGTAACATTTGCGTCGACAGTGTGTTTAGAATGAATGGGCCTGAACGAATTGTATGAAAATGTGAATTATATGCTCGCAAATTTTTTGCCACCAAACAATGATCGGAAGTTCAAGTTGCGGCGAGTTTCGCGAATTGCGAGCATATGCGCAATTTGGTACGGGAAAGGCCCAAAACTGAAACATTAGAGGAATGAACGAAGAGTTTACGTCATATTTGGAAGAAGAACATTACTTTTCAAATAGATGTTGGTACACTGAGAAAAGAATTCGTTTCAGCCAAATAAGATTTCTTTACTGTTAATAAATGGCATGTTTAACTATGGCGAATTGAATATTTGCTTACATATACTGGATCGAATGGTTGACTTAAATGTCAGTATTGACTTGAACTAATTCTGGTCAATTTCAGTCAAGTTAAACATTTTGTAATAATTAAGAAATATTCATTTCAGCCAACTCTGGACAGTGGTAGTCAATTCTACCATTTTGTAATGAGTAAGAAATATAAATTTTACACAAACACAAATATTTGGGTCCAGTATATTTCTTAACTGTTACCAAATATTGAGTTGGCTCAGTTATTCTTCTCACGTTTAATTGAAAAGAATATAATTTGGAGAAAATAAAATATAAATTTCACTCAAATCAAAATATTTTCGTATTGAAAGCATTAATTTTCTTACAACTATGCAACATATTTCATTCAATGAAATTGAAGTGCATTCCACGGAATTAAATATAATGTTGAATGCACACAATCCAGTCAACTAAATCACTTATTTGAGAGAAATAACTAGAAAAATTTGATTAGTAATATCAATCAATATGCAGTACCTGTTGAAAAATATCTTAACATTTAATAAATATCTTCCATAAGTAGTCAACTAAACCGATTTATTTGGTTGAAACAAATTCTTATCTCAGTGCAGTTGTTGGTATTTTTCGGTAGATGCGTGATTTGCTGTATTTTTTCTCGGGTTTCTGTTTCATTCATTCGCCGTGCATGATCGATCCTCGACCGGTTTCGTAATACTTTGCGCAAGATCACCGAAGGAGCTTTGAATAAAAACGAAGAAAAACTCGAAATCGGAAACCTGTATGCTTCTTTTTCTGATTGATAATTTTCGTCGCCCGGTCAATTTAGTGTGGCGCTCTTTGGGAGAAAAAAAGATTGAGAAATTCGAATTTGACCCGTTTACCGACTTTCTGTAGGCACCTTTTTCCCCAAACCGGTCACGGGTACAGTTACGTACCGGTGAATTATAAATTGTCGCATAATACCCCGCTGCTCTCTCACTTGCTTCTCGTAATTTTTTTCATACGAGTCGGCGGGTTCTTTGTATGATAATAATTAATCCGCTTTAAATCGACGTGAAAAGCCGACAATTTCTCGAACTGTTCTACGTCCGAAAATTGACAAGGTCAAAACCTCAAACCGTGAAAATCATGAAATTCGTCGAAAAGTTGAACGTAGAAATTAATCACCGCGAATTTTCAATGGACCATTTCTAACGCGCGAAAGCTCCGATTTTCCCTTCTTCGCCGGTGAAATGAATGTGCAAAGTGGCTCTCTCGGGTGAAAAAGTCCGGCTCCAATTAATGAATTGGGTGGAAATTAATTAGAGACTAGATCCGCTATTCAGCTGGCATGTATGAGGCAGTAGGACGCGGTACACTTGCTAAAAGGGGCACAAACCTTGATTACCGTAGCGTACGCTCGCTTCGTGCGTGTACTTAGTTATTACTGCGTGCGTTATTATACAGGCACATGCGAAATCTCGCAATGCCATGAAGATTTCGACCGATCATGCCGCAAGGAACATTCCTTTCGACTCCATTTTTCCGACGTTTTAAGCCATCAAAGCGTACATCCTTGCAAAAGGATTTTTGCGTGCCAAACAAGGTCGCAACATCGTCTCTTGACATTGTTGTTCACCGAACGAAAAAAGAAAAGCTTCGTTGCCGCAATCCAGATTTAACATTTTTTTCCCGGGTAAAGAAACGGCGCCGATTTTTTAACCCAAAACATGCTTCCTCGATTCATCTTCGCGGCGGTTGGACGGGGAGTGGGGGTAATCGAGAACATTCCAGTGGAGATATAGGCGTGCGATATGTCCATCGGATTTGAATAACGGTGTGCGTGTCACGTCGCATTCTCTTCCCAAGAAGGTTTACATGCATAAATAACCGGCTGCGTAATCGGCGTAGATGATGCATCATCGAAAGAGTCGGCGAGAAGCCAAGGTGCGTCGCACTCGCAGCGACATACGCACAAGTTACCGCGTACATGCGGATGCACGTGTTCCGGGCGCAAGCGCCGCAATGGAATTCCATCCTTTCACTTTCGTTCTCTTTCGATTCCTTCGGCTCCACCGGCTCGTTCAGCCAGCTCGTTATTTTTCTACTTTTCCTGACCCTAAGTACACGCCGCGCAAAAGTGGAATATATATCGAGAGTAGCCGCGGAGATGCCGGAATCATTCTAATCCGTGCTTCCACCGGTGGGTACTGGAGGTACTTATTGCACTTTCCAATTATTCGTAGCGTGTACTCTTGGTCATACGTTAATTTAGCCTACTAGCTACGTATTACAGCGTATGCTCGTGGTGGTATTGGTATCTTGCGAGCAAAGCCCGCAATTATATCGTTGCATAGACCGCAAACTCTTGTCGAGTGGGCTGATCTATGGTGCTATTACTTCTGGAGCTCGTGTCTTACGCCTGGCGTAATCCACGCCGTGGAACAACACGTGGATAAACGAAAGAGCGCATGCATGAGACTCCGTATTATGGCTTATAGCCCAGAAATCGTTGCAACGGTAGACAATGTTGCGCTGATTCTATGCTCAGATTCGCGGAGTTTGAGACTTTCTTCCAGCTATGCATATCATTTCAACGAATGATATGCGAACATCAAGAGTTGAGACGGTTGATTAATGGAAGGAGTCATTGTCAACTGTGATTGGACACGAGAAACTTGGTTTCGTTGCAAAACCGCGGAGTCGGTTTGGATGATGATGAAACAAGTCGATTGGATCGTTTCTATTTTAAAAAGAGATCGAGAGAAGTGCGAGTCGGGCTATGGGAGATTTCTCGACGCTCAGATGTGCTTGTGTCATTCGCTACTTTTCTCATAATTTCGTGCAAATGTCTGGTATCTCGAGCTATATCTCGAGTAGCAGTCTACTTCGAGGGGACTACTCGATGGGCTTGTTTCGTAGCGTAAATAAGGAGAAAGGACATTCCTCACGTTCGTTTCAAAGGCTTTTGTGGGAATCGCGTTAGTGCATTTCAGCCCATTTCAGCGCGCCATGTGGATTCGGCTCGTAGGAATCTTGTGAAAGCTTAAAAATACAATA
Source organism: Zelostemma sp. ZL-2020 (assembly GCA_022816865.1). Classification (NCBI taxonomy): domain Eukaryota; kingdom Metazoa; phylum Arthropoda; class Insecta; order Hymenoptera; family Platygastridae; genus Zelostemma; species Zelostemma sp. ZL-2020. The sequence goes on from JABFQM010001393.1 coordinate 18,212, forward strand.
GGTTACTATGTGTAACCTCACGCATCGAATGCATTCTTTGACAGATGGAAGTTCCGTCTAATAAACCGGTGCGTTTTCTGTGAAAACAGCACACTCTGACCTTGTTTTAAACTTTAATGAGAAATAACGTTCCAAATTCAGAGAAGACTAGATTTTTTCGATGTTTCTGGTCTTTTTTGTGTGTTGAAGCGATTAAGATTGGTCGTAGTGTGGAGAGAAAATAAAATGATGACTCGGGAAGAGAATTTTTACCAAAAAATCTGACTGCGACCCCATTCTCATGTGAAAGACTCGGCGCGCAAGGCTCGTAAGTTCGTAACGCATGACTAATATTCTTATTTCAACCTGCCGATGCCGAAGGTGTATGCTCGTAACGTAACGGTTTATGCGGGTTTATGGTATATCGAGTTAGCACAGTATGCTGACCAGCATACTCGCAGTACTGTTAACATGCCGTATCATCATGCCTGCTCACAATGAAAGAGAAGCAACGTCAATGTTGTAAAGTCCCGCCTTCTTCCCCATAAAAACTTGGACAAGAGAAAATTTCAATTTTTTCTTCGATCATTAGCGAACAAACACGGTCACATTTTTTCTCGTTCAACGAAACGTTATTTTTTGCAGCGTATCATTTTTATTAAACTTTTACGCGTTGTGTACATAATTTTTTTACACTTTCCTTGAAAGTTTGAAAGCGGTGTAAAAAATGAATATTTTAAAGGATGAATGGGCGTTTGTAGGAATAATAACGATGATGCTAAAATAATAAATGTCCTGTAACGGGCGATTATTGGATTTGATGCTTTCTATCCGGTTACGCGTGAGCGACGTTCGCTTTCTGAGGGAATGCCTCTATTAACGAGCTGCCTATTTTCATCTCGAGACGGATGCACAGCGCGAAATGAATGTTCCGTCGTCTTCTTGGCCATCTTGACCGTCTTGGCCGTAAGTAGAGCGAACACCACCTGTTAGAGGCGAGGAATACATCACGCGAAACTGCTCTATCGCACGCGATTCTCCCTCTATGCCCATATAAACTCGATGCCGTGGTTAAAAATACTGTTAGCACAATATCCCTAATGTAGCAGCATCGTTTTTGTCGATTTTTTCCAGTTTTAACCCTCCTAGGAACACACTTGTTATAGTTTCCCCGTTGAGATGATTTTTCGAAAAACTTGGAAAGTTGCAATTTTTGTTGAAAATTTATCAACAGGGGTTTATTATGGACCGAAAAGTCAGATACCGTGAACATTTATTATTATAATTACTCTATGTTTACGCTATTTTTGTAGCGCGAATTCGAAATGTTCGATTTTAATTTCTCGGAGTCGAATTTATGGTTATTATTATCGGGGAAAGTTCAACAAACTGTAGCAGCATCGTTTTTGTCGATTTTTTCCAGTTTTAACCCTCTTAGGAACACACTTGTTATAGTTTCCCCGTTGAGATGATTTTTCGAAAAACTTGGAAAGTTGCAATTTTTGTTGAAAATTTATCAACAGGGGTTTATTATGGACCGAAAAGTCAGATACCGTGAACATTTATTATTATAATTACTCTATGTTTACGTCATTTTTGTAGCGCGAATTCGAAATGTTCGATTTTAATTTCTCGGAGTCGAATTTATGGTTATTATCGGGGAAAGTTCAGCGAATTATTGGGCAATAACGATTAAGTCTTAATTTTTCGTCTAACTTTTGTATGTTATATCGTAAATTGCCACTGACATTTCAATCACTATCAATGTACATAATATCCTTTACAAATGAGAATAAAGTAGCGCGCGGATGGTGAATGATAAATGAAAATACTCCTCAACTCCGTGTCTATTAAACGCTCACATATGTTCTACAAATGAGAAACCGCGTCGTGTTTCAGCGAAAAGTGCACATAAGTTACAAATAACGTCTGATTACACGTGTAATATAGAAACCAAAGCTCGCGGTTCGTTTGGGGAAAGGAATAAATTGATACAAGATCGTTAACAGAAAATAACTCGCCTGTTACAAATCTAATGTATTTCGCTCGAGTACATTTCCGCAGCATTTCTGAAAGTGCAATCTTCGAAAAAGAAAGAGTAGAAAAAAGGGAATGAAATTGATTGGAAACGAGTCGATGTTTCTGATGGAAAAAGAAGAATTTTGTTAATTATTAGCTTCGAGCTTTGAAAATCGGAAAAAGGAATACTTGCATCGGTTGGAAAGTTGAGTCGGGAAGAAATCTCGCGATCGGCAGGCGATATCAACCGGCTAATCAGCGATCTCGTATCTCGATCATGAATGAATCAACGAACAAAACGATGGGCATTTGCATATTAAAATGCGCCTCCTAAGTTGCGTCAGGCATTTCACTTGTTTTCTTCGCGAAGAAACGTAGAAAGTTCGTCTTGAATTTGCGTAATTTCCTGGCTCTTTTCGCGATTTTCCTGGCTTCGGAAAATTTGGGGGCGTGACGTACCACGTGACTTATGCAATATGGCTGCTCTAAGAATATAGTTCCCACCGCAGTCAACGAAAAAATTAGAATTTTGCTAAATTATGTATATTAAAATCGATGAAATTTGTAAATGCTTAGGTTCCAATTTTTGATTTTTTTAAATTTTCTAAAAAAACGATGTGTTTTCAAGCAGGAGTATATTTTTTAAATAGTTTTTTAAATATTGATGAAAGACATTGCATCATTTATTTCTCCTTATTTACGTAACTTCGGCGCGCTGAAAAAGTCGACTGGTTTCTGCTCGTCGGTTTATAAAAATCATTTTCTCGATAATTATTCAGGCGTGAATATTATGCCTTCGATTCGGTGACGGCCCAGTTCGAGCTGGTCCGAGCGTAACGTTCCATCGTATAAATTTCAATGAAATAACTTTCGTAAACTTGGCTTGATTACAGGAAGCTTAGAATATTTTTTCCTCCGTCTCAAGTTTTAACTCGGTTGGAATAATTGCGGAACTGTTAACAAATTCTTTCATATTTTTCACTCTTTGTTCTCGAATCTTGATTCCCAGCGGGGAATTGTATATTTCGCAGCTCTCGAGTGAGATCATTCGAAAACACAGATCTTACAAGTGAAAACTTTGGTATACCAAAGTTCTTATGAAACGTTCATGGTTTCGATGTGTGACCATAGTAAAAATTGAAACGGCCTCAGTCTCGCGTTTTACAATGTTCCAATGCATTTTTCAATACTTTACGTACGGATTTTCGGTGTTTCGAGGCTTACGATTTTTGCATTTTTTGTTCTTGTTATTAAAATTTGTTTTGAGTTACCCACCGCAAATCATTGTCCAGCAAAGTTATCCTCATTAACGCGCATGCGGGAGATTTGGCTCTTTTTTTCTTTTATGGGGTAAACCTTTTTTGTGGCTAACGCTATTTTCCTCACCTTCCCAAATTTCCATTTGGAATGTTTTTTGGGGTTTTTCATTTCAAAAATAAAAATAAAAATCTCTCCGTGTACTCGGGTAAAAAAGGAAGAAATTTTTATAAACAATTCTTGGTCATATATGTCT
>JABFQM010001394.1:0-21711 GCA_022816865.1 Zelostemma sp. ZL-2020
TATACTTTAGGATGCTGGTCTTAATGCTTGCGGGAAAGAAATACGCATTCCCGAATCATGCAAGCGTCTTTTTAAACTCTAGAAATACCTGGAAATTACTTTTTTCTCCATAACAGGATAAAGCTTTGTACGTTTTCAATAACGAATGATGATAATAAGCAACAAGGGGAAAAGTAATCGGACACGAATGTTGCACAAAGTCGCGTATTCGGAATTCAATTATGCGATGATATAAATCGTGGCCAATGTATCTATGAAATTGAAACGCACGCGATCGAAGGATAGCGAAATTGCAAAATGAGGCGAGGAAACAGAACATGCATATGGTTCCAACCAAGTTCGCTTCGTGCCGCGGGGGACCACCCGCGCGCAACCGGGATCTTACTCCTCCTCCTCGTTTCTTCGTTACGCTTCGTTCCTTCCTCTCGCCTCCTCCTTGTCTTCTTTTCGCTCATCCTCATCGCGTTTGTCAAGGTTCGTAGTCACGCTTCCGCTAAACGCACCGCAATACGGAAAAACCTAAACTTGATCGGCCCAAGTTAGAGAACATCTTGCCGCGGCTCGGATTTTACAGCCTTCCGGAGTCGCTCGATGCTAGCTCGTTACTTTTTCCCCAAATTTACTTTCCGTTTCACATTAAGGCATTTTCCACGATCGAGAGAATTTCCGTAATAGTATATTTCCGCGTGCAGCGAAATGAAAGTCACGTTCTCTCTATTTCATTACCAAAGCAAATAAAGTGACCGCAAAATTCGTCGAGTCGCGCATGAAAAAAATTGAAATGAATTTGAAATTGCTACTCTGTCACCCGACAACTTGTGAAACGATGATGAGAAACAGGACACGAAGATGCTGGTTAACCACTTACCGACTTCCTAGCCGGCATTTATCCATTACGTCTCATTATCTGCGTTTAGTTGATATTAGTCTAACCATTATATGCAACTGTCGTACGTTTGACGCAGGTGAATGGGAGAAAAAAAATTGCTAATGGGTAGAGAAACTGCTACTACAAAATGACATAATAAACACGGAGACGTGCAATTTTAAGGGGCCCGAGTCGACGAGTTGAGAACTATTTTTCTTAACCCTTGTGTCACTGACGGAATTGCATCCTGTTAATTTGCCGCAAATTACGCGCTGAAAGCGTTCGTTTCGTTCAGCTGGCGAATTAAATTTTTTTGACAATTATCTGATCAAAAAATAAGGAGCTTGTTCCCGAAACGTGCCAAATTTATTCATCGCAAAAATCGTTTTCATGCATTCTTTTATTGTTCAACGCAAGCGATTTAAATTGTCATTAAAAATATGCATTTGGCATTTTTTACAGTAAAACTGTTAGTACAAAGCAACAACTTGTGAACAAGATTGTTTATACTTTACGATGCAAATTACATGTGTAAAGAGAAAATAAACGGCAAAACGAGGCTTGAAATGAGAGTGTCAAAATTTGGGAAAAAAAGTAGTTTCGTATTCTCGGAAAGTCAGTATGTCAATCAATTGACTTCGTGACTTTGTTGAGACAAGCTGCACTTCGATTGGTTAAGTGGCTTCGTAATCACTCGACAGCCCGCAAAGAAGCGCATAAACCCTCGCTCTTCTCGCAGCTTCCCATCTCCATGAATTATGCATGCCCCGAGAAACTATTAGAATAATCATTTCAACGTTTCGCTGACATTCTAAATAGCGGCTTGCCGAGGCACGAGAACGAGAGATCCTAAATTCTCCGCGGGAAACAGAAGCTCCCGCGAACTATGCACAGGAAATTAATTTTTCGCCGAGAAATCAGGACTCGAGAAGGAAGCCCTCTGGCTATTTATTACAAAAGATTAGAACAAAGGAATAAAGAAATGAGATATTATCGTGCATGGGGCGCGTCGCCGATTCTCGCCAAGGTTCACGATAAGTAGACAGGCCAGAAAGTGGGGGCCCGAGCGGGATTGGGAACTTTAATTGTCCGAAATTAAACGAAGCACCTGCCCTTTTCTCCTTAACAAGCCTATAATAACCTGGTGCGCGGTTCCGCCATCTTCTCCTCTCTTTGGCGAGTCCGCCTCGACTTAACTTCTCTCTGCTCTTCGCCATAAAGTTGATTGTACGTTAGATTTATAAACGAGGGGCCACCCGAGAAAGAGACAGGTGCTTCCGTTGTGCGACGCCGCGCGTTCCGCTTCATTTCGATTTTCTTGCACAATTGTGCAAGGAGATTTTCAGAATGGTCATGGACAAAGATACGACGATAAAGAAGAAGATGAAGAAGGAGAAGAATTTTTCCCACTCCGGCATTGTTGCCTTGGCTGCGAGAGTTAAAATGAGACTTTTAACTTTATCATCTCTTCGGTTCGCTTACAGTAAAGAAATTGAAATTGTTAAGCATACATCGTAGAAACAAATTTACATGCATAAAATTGCTTGCCTCCTCGTAACATTGTAATAGGCACGTCAACCGTGTCGGACGCCGGTTAACGAAAAGTTGGCGTCCAACGCAACAAGTTCGAGATAGGCGAGGAAAGAGCCGTTGTCAGCAGGTTGAAAATACCTCGTGAAAGCAAAGTCTGTAGGCCATTTAACATCTCAATGCGAACAAAGACGTTTGTAATTAAGACTGACGAAAGCCGCGGAAGAAGAGGATCAAGTAGAGAAGAGTTGCGCGGGGGCGGTGGTTTTACGACTATACCTTGCCAGCAAAACGAACGCTCCATATACACTGATATAACAATTTCCGTGGGGCGTCGTGGGCTGCGCTCTCTCGCGTAGTCTCGCCCTATCACGAGACAATCGTTTCCGAAATAACATGTCCGGAGCGGGTGAAGAGGCGATAAACGTTCCCGGGCGTCGAATAATATCCGGATGACAACGTCGAGTTAGCGGAGAAGAAGCCTCTAATGATAATGGTCTGGAATATAACGAGACACGAGCCGAAAGCGAATAAAACGAGGAGGGAATAAAGTCTCTCGGTTCGTGGCTAATGTTCATCCGCGAGTCCTTGGGCCACGTCGAATCGCTTCCAGGTCCGTGCCGGGCCCGACCCAACGTGATCCCAGGCCCAGCGCTTCGAGATCGTAAACGAGGACGAGCTCCCATGCTCGTGTAATCTGGTCTTGGAGTAATTGTACGTTATACGTCCGGAGAGCGAGCCGAGACTCGGCGAAAAATCACGGCTCGTGGAGGATAAGGAGGATGAGAAGAGAGGAGTTCCTCGCACCGACCACCCTGGTTGCTCGCTTCAGGATCCCGGAGAGGAGAGCGTGCGAAAGAAAGAGATCGCCGACGCCCGACGCCGCCACTTGCGGCCTTTGTAGCGAGCGAACCGAGATATCAAACGACGGGAGAGGGTTGCCAGCGTTTGTGTTATGTACGCCCGAATATATTATAACAGCACACCAACGAGAGTAACGAGACCGTCCCTTTTCCCTCCCTTTCCTTTCTCTCTCTCTTTCTCTCTTTCTTGCTTTCGTACTCTTTTTTCACTCTTTCATTGTACGTGCACGTGCCTGTTTGTGTGCGCGACCCAACTTTTCTCAAGAATCCGAATATCGAGTCCAAGTATTGATTCTGGCCGCGAAGGAACGTAATTATTATTATTTGCTTCTCTCATAATAGGAATATGATTCAATCTCGCATTTTGCACAAAGCTGTGTTATTTTCTCCGCGGCAGGATCGCGGGGCTTTGACTTTGCACAGCGCTCGAGGGAAATTTTGCAAATTCAACAATCGTTAACGTTTTCGGCTTCCTTTTTGTACCCTTTTTCCCAGGGTGTATTTTATTATGGTATTTTATATTGAAACAAAAGGTGTATAATTTAGGATAACGTATACATCGCCCACGAACTTACTCTTCGGATTCCTGATTTTTTAAGCTCGTTGAAAAAAAAGCATGATTAATTTCAGCACCGACGAACTGATGAATATTCAACGAGTTCTATTGAAACGTCTCGATGAAAAAGTGTCAAAGGCTTTCAGTCATGAACAAATGAATGATTTCAGAGTAATATCCGAGTACCGGGAGCTGGAGGTTTCGGTCTAATCGGTTGTGCTCGGTTACGACGTGCAGTAGTTTCTAATGTGCGTTTCAATGTCATTTTACACTGAATATCTTCCTTTTCCCGTTTTGACTCCGCTTATCGGCGAAATTATGCGGTACGTACAAAAAAGATTACTCTAATACTTTATTTCTTGTATCTATTGTTTTTTTTATAATGGAATATGGAATATATAAAATTATCAGCAAGTTTTATAAAATAATGTTGAAAAAGCACAACAATTTCTGATCTCTGCGTTGAAATAGAATTCGAAAGGAATTATTTTTGTGTAAGACCGAAAACGAAACGTTAGTTTTCTGTAATTATTTTAATGGACTAATTATTTTTATTTTGATGTCATTATTTTGATGGACTTGTTGACATGTTGTGAAAAGACCCTTGATACGAGCAAAGTTGAAAAAATATAATCTTAAATAACAAAACTATAAAAACCGACGGAAACATTCATCAAAATTGATAAAAGAAATTACGGAAAAATACAAAACAATACAGAACCTACAGAAAGCTGCAGAAAAACTTGAACGATTTCAGAAACTTACAGAAAACTTATTAAAAAAACTAGTAATTAAAAAAGAAATAAAATAACGAAGAAGAAACGCCAAATATAGATTATATAACGCTCTGCAAAATGACAAGACATAAAATAATAAAATCGAATATAAATTTGGCGTATTTTTTCAATGTTTTTCGTAAAGTTTAAATTTCTATAGAAAAAGATGGATAGTTTTTTTATTAACGTCAGGATTCAGGTTGAAAAACTAGTTGTTTAAATAAAATCGCCAGGTGAGATAACGGAAACAGAAAATAAGCACATTTCTCAAGTTTCGACTTTTTTACATATTTGATGCCAATGATAAAACTGCCGATAAGCGAGAGGATATAATCCGTGCGCAAATTCCATCGGGATCCGTCGCACTTTGCAAGTGCCAGAATCGTGTATGTCCTGACTCATGCCTCGAGTGCATCGTATATTATTTACACCGTCTATTTAGGACATACGTAATGTATTTCGTATATGGTCGTGGTTATTTTGACGATTCCCTGCACGCGAGCGAAATGTCGTCCTCTTCTGCGAAAGCCGTGATTCACGACCGCGAGCTAGCGCAGATCATTCAAATCAAAAACGCGCACGGTTTCCCTTTTTGCTCTTCGTCGAAATAATATTGCATTGAAATACACAACATTAGCCTTATTCGTGCACGGCATTCTGAAATTGCAGTTCGCTACATGGACATCAAATATTTATCAGTTCATCACGTTTTTTTATTCCGAAATAATATCCGCCGTGGAAAAAAAAAGAATACAATCACTTCAATTATTTCTCGAGCGGAAAAACTCACGAGTTCCGTGTTTATAATTAAAAAAATGTATAGCCCGCAAAAATGCCAGAATTATCGAACGCACCTGATAAAGGATGATCCGAATAGGGCAATAAGGTGAAACGGACGTTAAATTATTCTGCTAAAATAAAGCGAGCATTGTACCGGCTCAGTATCGAGTGGCCGCCATGACTAATCCGACGTTAATTGACTCGTTTATCCTCCCAGTGCTTCTGCATGCTCAAGCATCCCATAAAAACAATTTCAATTGATAGAGATGATACATGCTTCTACTCTGGAATGTCAGGGCTGTTTTACTCAACGCCGAGTAGATTAAACATTCAAGAACCATAAATTTCACTTGCCCGGCGAAATTGAGTTGCAGATTTCGACAAACTTCCCCATAAAGCGATAATACTGATTTCTTAACGCCCGCGTTTTAACTGCGACTCGCGTGCAACGGGTCAAAATTTGCTGATAACGACTTTTATATCTTTCACTGGGAACGAATTAATTTGTAAAATTTATCACGTTTATGAGAAATTATATGAAACGGCGAAATGGATGTTTCGCATTTTACAACGTCTTTTGATGTTTCGTCGGACGACTATACGCGCAAACTGCTTCGTGTGCGGTGGACAACGATGTATTGATTAATCGTTCGCTATCTTTTCGGCGTAGTTGACCCTGCAGCCGTTGCAAAATGTACGAGATCGCCATTACGCAGTGGTATTAAAGCTTTGTGAGTTAAGGATTATTCGCTGGACAGTTATAAAGTTGATTCCAACGTAAAGTTCCGGGTGCAACCGTGCCCGATAAATTTTCAAATGCCGAAATTACACGTCCCATTACTTTGTATCGAGAGTTTAATTTCTCTAATGGCAGTCGCTTGACTACGTTTATCAACGAGTCTTTAAACGATTTCATTCTGACTGGATTGAATTGCTTATAAAGTTTCACCTAACGAGTATAAAAAGCGGGAAGAGCAGTTTCATTTCTTAATCAAATTAATGGAATTTTATCCCGTTTTTATGTTTTCCTGGATGTAATTAACCGAAGTGCACCGACGTTTTTTGTGTGGACTTTTGATGCCTTCCGATTCCATCGATTTACTGTGGCGAAATTGAATTTGATTAAAGATATTTTCATGCACTATACGGTGATTCGATAGGACGAAACTTTGAATTGTAAATCTGTTAATCGTGACTGCCAGGTTTCATATGAAGCAATGGAAACTCATTCTGGGCATAATATGTGTTGAAAGTACCTACAAGAGATTGAGAGAGGTTGATGTACGGTCAGTCGTCCCAAAGTTTATAACTCGCCTTGCAGGTGATTCCGCAATATTAACTTTTCTCTATAGTTTCCAGAAGTTTCAAGAGCATGAGAATCAGACAATTTCGGCTTATGCCATAAATTGGATGGAGCCACGGTAACTTTTTGCTACTTTTTAGAAAAGTGAATCAAAATTTTATCAAATAAAAGATATTAAAGTGAAATTTAATTCATGAGGACCGAAATGAATGGTTTTTTCCACATTTCCAATGCAATTTTTTCCTCGATTCCGAAATAAGTAACGCCAAATCCAATGATGCTAATATACACCCCGCGTATAAGAATCAATATCGTCGCAAAAAAGTACAATCTCGCCCTGCTCTGTGACTCTAATAATAAGAGAAGAAGAAAAAGCGGATAAAAATCTCTCCGGACTTTTACCTTTGAAATATCCATCAAGTTTTTATTCGCAGAAAACATCGCTCCGTGAAATGTGAGGGAAAATCGCGTGAGAAATTTCGAAATTTCAAACACGAAGAATAAAAGGTGTAAAAATCATGAAGCAATTAGCGAATTGTTGAAGCTCCTCTATAAATATTCCAAATTATACCGAAAGACAAGTTGGTAACGAAATTTATTGGTAGCTACAGCAGATTATCTACCGCGTCGTCCGCGCCACGCTGTTTCTGGCGGATAAAAGAAAAGGCTAAGATATTTGAATAATTTGAATAATAATCTGTCAGGAGCAGCGTAATGTGCGCGCGGTGGAAAGAAATCGGCTGCAACTTTTGTGCAAATACTCGGCTCGTCTCTTTTTTTCTCCCGGCTTCTTTTTAACGCAATCAAGCATCAAAATAAATCGCGGTGGCGCGAAAAAAACACGATAAATCTCCGGAAATATTATTAAGAAGCCTTTTTTTCTCGTCGCCGAATCGTACATCTCCAAAATTCTTGAAAAACGGACTTTTTCTCTCGAGTACATAAATAAGGCGATAAATTAAAGGTTCCCGGTTCAACCAACTCGATTTTGGTCTATGCAGAAGTGGGGTGGGCATAAATCTTGGGCTCCTTTTTACCGAGGCATGCAGACGCGGCCCAATTATTCGAAGCAATTTAAAGATTCGTTGTCTCCTCGGCGAGTCTTTGTTTTTTCGTCGCGTGCATGCAGCGAGCCAGAGCCCGACGAAAAAGCCATGTCCAGTGGCCGGATTAACAGGCTCAGTTTCGAAGAAATAATTATAAAAGTTCGCGGATCGCCACTTAACCCCGGGGGCGCATCGCGACAACCGGTCGTGCTCTCTTCACTACGAGGATATGCATCGGAACCTCCTTCTCATTTGGCGTTCCATAAAGCGATAAATCCTCTTGTATACACACACAATCCGCGGTGGTTTAACGCAAGGCTCGCGCATAGCACAAATCTTCTCCCCAGACACCGTATGGACGTCTTGGACGTTCCGTAGATATGCCGCGATGATATATGAAAGCTCGCGCTCTATGAGGCTGATCGCTACACGGAAAAAGGGGGACTCGTTGAGACCTCGGGAAAATTCATATTTGCAGCTCTTAAGCCGCCACGGATGCCACTCATCGATTTCCTTCTCTCTTCGCTACGATGTTTGACTTGCCGGAAAAAGGGTCTCGAAATATTACATTCCCATAGCGCAAGCTGTGAATCAATGTCGGGTGCGTCTTTTTTTCTTTTTTTTTACGAGTGATCGTTGTAACGTCGTTTTACTTTTAATCGTGAAACAACCAGGGCATCTAAGGCAGAGATTCAGCGAATTAAACGAGCGAATCAAACAAGAAACGTTATGAATATCACGGGGAAAGCGGCTGTTATGAATTCTCCCGAGCGCCGAACGTGCATTTCAGCGGAAAAAATCGCCGATTCCGGGCACGATCGCTGCCGTTGCACGATTGCTAAGTATTTCAGCAGACGAGGAGGATCGCGAGATATTGCTCCTGTGATTTGCAGCGCCTTTGTTCGCCCGTTTCACTTTCGAGCGTCGTCGGTCGACGACTTCGTCCGGGCGCATGGCGCGTCTTCGACGGCCGCAAATCCCCGAGATCCGCTCGCTGACCTGCGAGTGCGCCAAGAATGACGGTTCAATCTCTACAACTACTTCTCATAAAGCTGCAATAATTTGTATTGGAGTTTGCATGTAAAGCGAAAAAAAGACCGGGAACGATAATTATGTTCTTTTGATTTCGATGAAATTCCCACGCAAAGCGCGAAAAAATTGCTTAATCAACTGGAAAACACTGAAAACTTTTCTGTAGCCGAGCAAAGTGAAAATCCATTTGAATATCGGGTAATTTCGTTCAGGAAAATTGCATAAGGCGAGTCTTTTTTATACAAGTCAGACGCTGAAAATTACCGAGTTTCGTGAAAAGAAAACTGACCTCCACGAGTAACCAACGAATCGCGGTCCTTCCAGTCTCGATAGAAACGCAGAAAACGCCCTCGACTGCTCATTTCAACTAAGAACGAGTCAATCATTCTTTATTTACCTTTCAGGCGAATCTTTTTAAAAGGAAATTGCTTTGAAAAGACTGATGAAGTGAAGGGGAAAATGTGGCTTTTAATACTCCTCGAGTGCGTGGGGTAGGAAGAGAGCAAAATAATTACTCTTCAAGAAAATCTCGGTTCCGCTTGGATATTCTTGTATTCTTAATGATCGTTTCGATCCCTTACGGTATCTTCTAATGACAAGATTTACGAAAGTAGTAAGTCGTTACTTTTCTTTAAATTTCGAATGTTCCAGTTAAACCGACAATAGAATTTGGTTGTTTGTTTGGAAGAGAGTCCGCTCGAGTGAAAAAGTGCCGTTTTTTATACACGCTTTTCAGTGTTGAAAAATGATGTTACAATCACAAAAGTAATAGAAATTCCGGCATTTGTTCAAGAATTGGAAAAAAGAAACCCGCTTTGAATGCGTACAAAAGGACGAGGGAAAAAATAAGCGTGACACGGTAGCTGAAATCCTCTTTTACGGTATACGCATATGTCATATTATTCACTTCCTCTCCTTTCTTAGTGGTCAAGATTTATGTGCGACTTTTTGATTCTTGTTCCATAACCATTGTTCGTCACGATAAAATAACGCAATGTTCGGATGTTCCGAATATATATATTTTAATATGCAAGATGCAGCGATCTATTTGAGTCAACATTTGCTTTTAAAATGCACTTTTCCTTTTCTGATATCCTTAAAGATAGATCGAAAACGAGAGCGAAAATTGACTACATCCGCCTAATAAAAAATCATAAGCAAACGGTGCTAATAGAATCTGCACGATTTTGAAAACGAGCCCTCGATGATAATCTAAACACCGGCCCGAGCTGCGGAACAAACGAGACTTGAGCCATAAAAGTGCGTTTTTATCGTCCTTAGAACGAAACGAAATGAGAAAAAAAGTAGACTCAAAAATAGTCGAACGAAGCATTCCCGATGTTCGAGATATCCGAGCGATATTCGGATAAAAATGCAAAATTCTTAATGACCAGTGTAAGATCCTCATCGTCCGTGTCCGTATCGATTGTTCAAGCCCCGGAAATTCTCCTAATAAATTCTCCTTATAAATGACTCCTATAACGGCGCGGTAGCCTATAACGGCCGTGTGTACACGGCCTGTTTTGCAGTGTTTTCAGCACGGTTCGGAATCACGGGAACCCGATAAATCTTGGATAAACTCACGACGAGGAGAGCACGACGTGCAGCGGCTAGAGCGCCATTGCTCTTGGCTCCTTGCACGCTTACCGATCCTCAGTTCTGATGGCACTGGCACGGCTCTCCAGCTTCTTCGTCCTGCTCCATGTATGCGTGTCTGCACTAATTCGGACCTCGCCAAACGACGGTATGCCATGGAATTCGATGGATCAGCACACTTCTCTCGTTCCTGCTTCTTTTAGGCCTTAACTCTCCCGTAGATAAATTTCACTTATCTTAACAACCTCCGCTACATGCTACACTTCCTGTTAAAATGTCATCGAAAATTCATGTTTAACTCGCTTCTTTTTTCACTGCGAAACGATCCTCTTTGTGAACCGAGTGCAATTATTCCAACTGTTTGAAGTTTATTTAGGGGAAAGTGTTCTAGCTCGAGATATTTTTGCTTTTTCTTTCTAGGAAAACGTAGTTCAATTCATTTGAATATTTTTATGGATGTTTTAGCTGCAGAAGGAAATTATAAAAACAAGACAAACAACAAATTGATTGAATTCCTCTTTAAAAACTTTGCAAGAATTATGTAGAGATACACTGGCAATTTGGAAGGGATGAATTTTTGAAGAAGGCAAAAAATAAATTTGATTGTTTATATTTGTACATATTTGAGAACATTTTTACGAATCAAGATTTTTTACGAAACACAACAGATCCGGTTTCAATTTAAAGTTGGCTAAGAACTGATATTTACGTTGAAACCAAAAACTCGATTAAAATAAGAAAAGCGGCACGAAGTAATATTTATTTTTATTACATGAACGTCATTAATTTTTTCGTATTAAAAAAAAAATAACTAGAATTCATCATGGCCGTAGTTTTAGATTAAAATGAATTCGTAAAAATTGCAACTTTTAATTTTTGATTTCGACTTTAAAAAGCAACTTCTCCGACAACTTTTTCAGCTTGTCGATTAAGATACGAAGTTCCAATCGAGACAATTAGACTTTTTCAAAACGTGAAATGTACTTTTAAAAAAAAGGTTTGTCGAAAAAACGAAAACGAAGGAGAAACGGGTAAACTATATATTTTCCGATGTACACCGAACGGAACAGTAATTCGATACAAACGAAGCTCCACTAAATCAATAGTCATTAACGCTGGATCACCGACTAAATAGAGCTTTTTTCCGGCTCGCGACATTAATTTACTAATCCACACCGGTCCACGTTCCCTGGCGATGGCAGAAGCGCAACATGTCCATTTGCAAATCGCATTTTTCCCTTCCCGAAATATAGCCCCCGCCGACACCGCAATTACCGAAGGGTGTAAATTTTCTTCCGCAGCGAAACCTCGTTGATTAGCGTAATTTGCCCAGTAAACTAAGCTTAAAATGACGCAATAAAAGACATTATAATACGAAATACAGCCTGCGTTAATTAGTCCGAGTGGGCTGTAATGCGCGCGGACGTTTGCAATGCCCGCTTGTCAATAATTTAAGTGCCAACTGTATTGTTCATGCAGATTTACCTGACAAATATATTCATTAGACCGGAACACGCGCGATCCATAAATCAAAGAAAAGAGACGATTAGTTTCACAGGCTGAAACTAATAACGGATAATAAAGAAAACTAAATTGGTTTGCATTTTTTCTGCAAAAAGCCGATGTTGCTATCAGCGTTCGTCTTAATTATCGGCTGCAGTTTCTTCTCCGGTGTGAGACCACGGCCAAAGGACGCTACGATATATTATTACCGTACATCGAGTATAAAAAAGAGAAAAAACACAAGCTCAAAAATATTCAGCCCGTTATGTGCCGCCTCGCTTTCGCTATCACGGCTGTTTTTTCCCACAGCGCGTGCTGGCAACGCGCTAATAAGCGCGACGGGAAAAGATGGACAAAGCTGATTCATGAAAGAGACGGTAACTTTATTCGCGAAAATGTTTCCGATAAGTAGAAATCGTGTATTTTTTTACGAGGAATGTTTATCCATTCGATTTCGAGCGATCGTTCGATTTGTTGCGTGAATGGCATTTTTGCAATGGGAAGTACATTGCGACAAAAATGTTACGACGAAAGAAGCCGAGTTGTCGTTTCGAGAAACTTGCGGCAAGACTGTCGTCAGTATTACAAAAAGAGTGAAATGATCCGTGGCGTTATGAGTTTCTAGGCGAAACGGGGTTTCAATTAGAGCCGCGCTTAGTCGACTAGTCGATTAACTACGTTTCATGATTTAAACTGCTGCGCTGGCTCAGGGGTCGAAGTTGGGCGTCGCGTTACATTCAGCACAAAATTCATTATTAACCGTGACGTTTATAACTTTGCCCATTTAATTCCGTTATCTTCCGCGATCGAACATGAATGTTTTTATCGCGGGAAATCATTTATTTTTCGAAAACATCGATCTTTGACTTTCCAAAGTAACAGCTCAAATCTATAGTTGCACTTTTTTAATATCATGGTTTTTATGAGCAAATTATTTTGTTACTTTTTACAAGTTGAAATTGCAATTGATCAGAGATTTCTGTAATCGATACGGTCTAATTTTATTAATGATTTGATTCAATATTCATGGAAAAAATTGTTATCATGAAGAAAATTAAATTTCAGATACAATAATTTTGATTAAACGTAAACAATAACTAAAAAATTGCCTCTTGACATGAGAATCGAACCACCTGCGTTTTAAAAAAAGATTCAATTTATCTTCAAATTTAGAAAAGTGAAGTAATTAATTAAATGCACTTTGACCATTAGCTAATTATTCATTTTTAAGTGTCTTTAGATTTTAACTCGGTTATAAATGCATGTAAAATAACTATTTACAACCAGGAAATTTAGCTAAGTATCACATGTTTGAGATCGAAAGTAATAAATTCTTCATAATCCCATTGTTTTAAAAAATTAAGTAAAGTCGTTCTTCCGGGAAGCCATAGAAATTAAAAAGGAATAAACTTTGCATGAATTAGAGATTCTGTGGGTAGAAAAACGTGCAACGATCGGAGATAGCGCGCCCGGATAATTTTTTCAGGCGTGTCCCACGTCGAAATGTTTCTCTACAATAACAGAAAACAGTCGGCCAAAAAAAGTAACGAATCGCCGGCAGATGCGACGATTATCACACTAAGTGCCAAGGTACGTGACAAGTTATTCGTCGAGAAGCACCAGGGCGCGCGCGTTTGCACTCATCGGCGTGTCATTATTTTCTCCCATCGCTTCGGTGCATTCTTTCGCACCCACTCTTTACATTTTCTCGTCACTAAATACCCCCTCGTAATAACGAACAAAAATTACGGCAAAATCCAACGGGAAAATTGTTCGCGGAATCTCAGGAAAAAGTTGCGATTGTCTTGAACCAAAGAAGAATCCGAGGAATCCCAAGAGTCTCGTTAGAAAACTGTCATTGGGGAACAATTTTGGTAATGGTCAATCTCGGGTCGAAGTATCAATGAAACGTTCCTTTTCGGCCTACTCTTGAAAGGTAAAAAAAAAAGTTTCAAAAGTAATAGTGAGTTCAACAAAGCCGACAGGAAACAATGCGAATTGGTACGGTTCCAGGGGCCAAGAAAATCGTTTGTTTGGGCTCGTTGAGTCGTCATTCGTTTCCCGGTCACATTCGTACAGCGCGCGCAGGATTCGCCCGGGGCACATGGCCCATTGGGCCCGAAGTTTAGTCAGATAGAAATAGAATTCTCAGGGTATCGAATAACAATTTATTTCGAATGGGCCACGGCTCGTTTCTTGGGGCTCGCGCGTATCCGTATTGTAAGAGGCACGATGGTTCCAAGCGTTGCCAAGATTTTATCTCGGGGCGAACAACGACCGATGCAATGAGAGATACCCTACCTAACAATGTGTCGCATTCTTTACCGATCCGTAAGCACGATAATTTCGACAGAGTTGCAATTTGCTAGATGCGCCTCCTCATCGCCCTTCCTTCCTCTTTACTTTACTCTTATATTATTCCTCATCCCAAGAGAGACGGGATCGCCTCCTAGCTTATTTCCTCCCGGGGTGAGTGTACACACGGCCATTCTTTATGATCCATTTAGATTAAGCCGCAAATCGGCCATTCCACTCGTGACTCGTATTTCGCCATTACGCGGCTACGTGTAACGATTTATAATTGATTCCGCACGTATCCCGCATCTTGACCCGCTTTAAAAAATCGAGGGAAAATAAAAAAGAGGGGAAAAATTGCAAATTTCCTCCTTTTTATACACCGCATCTTCGGAACTGGGAATATTTAATGGAAATTGCAGACTGTAAAACGCGAAATTTTTTTAAAATAAAATATGTATGTATGTTTTAGAGAGAAAGTACCAAGGGCCAATTTCATTTATATTCGCGCAATGTTCTTTTGATCGTTAATATTCCCAAGAGCCAGGATAAATACAGAATAGAGCGGTTTCATTACTGGGTTTTCCATTGAAAAATTCGATCGTTTCTGCAATGCACCGTGCAACGATAATCAGATTGCATGGATTAATAATTGAGGACCCGCGAAATAGTCCAATTTTCAAATCCTGCGCTGCAAGAAATTTCCATCAAACGAACGAATCCGTAATCTATTCGCCGGGGCGAAATTGTAGGAGAATCGTATTCTTAATTAATGACGCTCGAGTAGCCAAGTTTTTCGAACAAAGAAAAATTATCGCTCGATCGTAGCGAGGTAGGACTGCTGTAACTTTCTTTTCTCGGGACTTCTGGTGTTCAACTTCTTTCGCTTCAACGGCAAGCACTTTGCTCAAAGTTACTGTTGCGAAATAATACTTGAATAAAAGTTACTCCTTCGCGAACTTTGTTCATCATGAAAATATTCTCACTACATTCCCCGTAACTTTATTCCGATGTTTTTTGAGAAACACGAATCGCTGGGCATTGTAAATCAAGGGAAGGTCAATGTTCCCCTCGTAAGCCTTGAAAAATGATGGCTTTTTCTTACGGAAACGCGTAATAGATTTACATTTCCTTTAAGTGGACCATTTGCTTTTGCGATTCAACACGAGACCGAATACATTAACGCGTGACGCAGGACGTTTTACACGACAATTTATTTTCCACCATATGGGTAACATCGAACTTTAGCCTCTCGTGTGAACTCTAGTATTTCTCAACACCTTGCTCACAACATTTCCTCGATCTCTCTTTGACAGCATTTTTCATCTCGCTGGCGCGGGATGTAAAATCAAGTGCTTTATGAAAATGACAACCTAATTTGTAAGCTCTTAAACTTGTACATTCCTTCGATAAATCAAAAGGAATAAATTGTCAAAACTTTATAATTAATAATCGTGACGTTTCGGTCTCGGTTTTCAAGCCCTCGTCAAATGTTTAAAGTTACAGCAGCGATGCGTTATAAACAAAGTTTTGTTACGTGGAAGCAAGTTTGAATGAGGTTTGTTACTGAAACTCGTATGCCGTTATTTATTTTCTCGTTTGGAGTACCGGGTAATTGTTAAAAAGTGTGAGTGAAATTTCTGATTCGATCTGAAGATAGTGAAGCATCTTTTTTTAAATCGAAAGGGCGCAAGACGTTTATATTCGATTCCTATTGCAGCTGCTGCGTGTCCCAGCTCCAGTTGTCTCGCTTCAAGACCTTTTTTGAAACACAAGAACGGTCGACTTGGAGCCTCGTAATCTCATTTTTCCGAAAAGAACAAATCACTTTTCCGGTCGCCCCCTACTTCTCATGACCCGAAATAGAACTGTCGGAAAGACGTAAAGACTCTCGCCTAATTTAACACTTTTTTCATCGTCTTCTTTTCTCGATAGAGATGGAGACTTTCACGGTTAAACTACCAAAATAGCCGGATTTCAGCGTTGAAAAATGTTTGTTTTTAGGCAATTAGGCAGTGAAAAAACACCGTAAGAAAAAGTGTCTTAAGCTGAAAGAGCAGCTATAATTTTTACTGTAAATCATTTCCTAGAAATTTTCTGTGTCGTTTATTCAAACGGGTTCGAAAAATTTAACGATTACTTTTCAACGTTTTTCCGATAAAAGTTATTCCTTATCAAGTAACAAGTAAAAATCACTTTTGAAAAATTCAAGTATTTTACTATTGTTCTCTTAATTAATCATTAATAATAATCCGGATACAGAAAAAATGGCCAAAGAAGCAATTTTCAGTCACAAAATAAACCAATATTCAGAAGTTTTTGCGATTTTCATACATTTTAAAATCTGAATTATCATTCAAAAAAAAGATTTGTATACAAAACAAATTGCTATTGCGAATAAAAATTGAATTTCATGAGAAAACTTTGTCATGCCTTCAATGAAATTTTACAGCAGCAATTGAACTCTTTTCCAACATTTTTTGAACCACGCTATGAGAGAAAACTCCGGTCGACTCAACTATAATCGCATCGTCGTTGCTTTTGATAGCCACGACACGAGAAATTTAATTCACTCAACAATGCTCTTTTGTCCTTAATACATGTTTTGAAGTAATGCAAAATTTATAATTTATAAAAGCATAAAGTATCTACCGATTCTTTTCATTATTTCGACTGTTTTTTACACAACTTGTTTATAATTATCCAATCTTATTATGTACTTTGGAATGCATTTTATTTTCTGAGACATTATAGCGTTGTAAATGCGAATTCTACCCTAAAATCGTAAAATTTTACAAGTTCTTCTACACAGTCACGCCAACTATAAAACATGGCTGTGGAGACCAAACTGGTATTGTTAAATTACATAGTAAATACTTGTTGTTAAAAGTCACCGCAATAAGTGCGGTGACTTTTACAATGTTTCATTTTACGATGCTTTACTATTAAGATGACGATAAATTTTTCTCTTATAACTGAATTTCGAGAGTTTGAGCAGTTTGATGATTTTTAAATGAAATTCATTATTTAAAATTAAACCATTTCATGTGTGATTTTGAGCGGTTTCGTATAACAAATTTCTATCGTTAATAACTTTTGAAAAAATTACAATTTCGCAAAACTGTTCACAGATTAAAATTACATCGCGCATAATACAGAAAAATTGGAAAACCACTCAAGGAATTCCAACTCTAACAATCATTATTTTTCTTTCATTTTAAGCGTCATTAAAATTGCAGTTTTGCGCAATTTTTCATTTCCATTATTTACAATTCCATCGAGTTTTACGATTTCTTACAATGCTACATCTTGATCCCCACGAAAAAAAAGCATAAATACTGCAACGAGTTACGGAATATATGTGCCCGGATGTTTGTATCGGTCATCCGTGAAATCGAAACTGACGGGTCAATCTTTATTTCTATGTAGGCCAAATACAAGAAACCATTTCGACGAATAGAAGGAGCGAAATATCGGTCTCGCCGGGGATTACTCCCACGATAAAAAGACTTATCTGCATTTTTATACCGTCGTCAAAAAAATTGCGCAATTTTTTCGGCCGCTCATCGATTTGTCATACTTTTCTGCGAAATATGTTTTTCTCAACGAAACCTGATATACGATGACCAGCTCATCGGGAGTCAGCTAAAAAACCCGCAACTACGTGTTGCGAATTTTTCACGGCGTCGAGAAAACGACGGACAAATCGATTCGCCGGAATCGGTATTCATCAACGCTGCGTTTTTTTATCGCTGCCCGCTAATTCGCCCGAATTTTCGGTGTTTCCGAAGACGCCACTTCTTAATCCTTTGCTCATAATGTCCGGCAATTTATTAGGACCCGGCTGCGTTTGTATTTTTTCGAACTTTCGATTCAATTTGCATTTAACACGTGGCTCATTTTTCACGCGCCATAGCGAGGATTCCGCCTATTCCACCGCGTATCGTGTTACTCTGGAAACAAAAAAACCAGCGCTAGGACTCTCCCTTTCGTCCGGACATTCTCTCGCAGATCAGACTGGCTGAACTTGGTCGCCACTACCTGTTGCCCATTTAATTCCTGCGCCCACGTTTCGGCTCATCGGTATTCCGGGTTTTTCCAACGATCAAACGACCAGATTGAATCCGGTATACCCGAGATGCCGAGCGAGATACTTGGAAATCGATTTTTCACGATGAGCTTTTTCCGACTTTCGAACTCGCGTCGCGGAAATGCCGTTGCGGTACAGGTAAAACAAGCCATTCTCACTAATTTTATAAAGATGTAGTTATGTTCACGATAAGCTCATCCCCCTGAACCGTCACCATCGAAAAAATAACATCGGCTGCTGTTGAAATCCATGTGACTTTTCAAGCGTATCTGAGGAAAAGATCCACCTGCCGATAAATGCGCTCGGAATAAATATGAAAATTTTTTCGGGATGGAACTTGAAAATAAGACATGAATATAACGGAAAATATTTTTTTCTTTCGATAAAAATGAAACCCGCAACCGAAGATCCGAGTAGATAACTAATTAAAAGCCGTTGAATCACAGTCGAATAAATCGGACGAATTTCCCAATCCGCTAAAACTTTACCGCTCGAGCTTCGAACGAATGCGGGGTTTGTCCCGTCGTTAATTTGTATTAATTAATTGCGCATGATCAAAATAGTGACCGGGATAATCGAGTAGAGATCCCGTATGATTAATTCGGGAAGGCATTCATCAGAGAGGGTGTCTTTGATGGCGCAGCGCTTTACAGGGGATGATTATGCATTTGTTCGGAAACGATTTCGATTATGAATGGCAGCAGCAGCGGCGACGATGATCCGGAATGCTTCTGATGTACGCATATTCTCTAAGCAACGTTGCAGAAATGAATGCGTCGGCTTACTATGCAATTGCGAACCCTCTTGCAAGCCTCGTGACTCTTCCGAAGCGGTGAAATCTCGACTATAATCGATGTTTGCCATATATTAACGCGCCTGAAATATTTGATTTATTCCGAGCCGCAATATGGCTCTGCATTTTTTATTAACAAAAAAGGGCTATCGAATAATGGAACGTAAAATTCAGAAACTCAAACATTTTCCGGAAAGTAAATGAATTGGAATTGGTGTAACTTGAAAAAATGAATGCATTTTTAAAAGTTCTGGAATTATTTTCAGTAATGCGATTGGACGAGACCTTTCGTATCGTATTATTCTCACAAAGAAATTCTTTTGACCTGTTTCAAACGTCCGACAGGTTTCTAAAGTCACGACTTGTCGGTGCACATTTAAGGATAGTCTTGCTTGGAAACCGTCGTTTTTTAAGTAATGATTTTTAATCCCGATTTCACGAGTTTTTCAGACAACACTTTAATCGTCTTGCCACAAATTACCGGCATTTTTACACTCCGTTTCCGAAAAAAATGCCCCAATTTAATGAAATTCGCCAAACTACCATATTTTTCCCGAGAATTGTATGAAGCGAATAAAATTGTGGAAGTGTATCAAATGTGAGATAATCCGGACAAATACCTGCAAGCATTGGAATCGAGCGAGGAGGCAGAGGTTACTGGGTCAAAGCTGAGACTCTCCTGATTTGATATTTTCTCCAATTTGTCCCGCTACTTTATATGCATGAAAATCAAACAAATATATGAAAACGTACACAAAATTATTTGACAATATACAGCGGGCAATCTCTAAATTGCCTCGAATACTATACAAATAAACTCCCTGCTGTTCAATTCAGCTTTCTTTTCATTTCGTTTGTCCTAAAAATATAACAATAACGGCGAGCGTCCAATTTTATTTGTTTCCACGAAACAAGGTGGAATAATTTCCCCGAACTATTTAATTTTCTTCAAAAAACAGCGCTGCGTAGGGAGAGCCCGGTAACTTTGGACCCGAACCCCATAAATTTCCCAAACGACTCTGATCTCTCTGTCAAGCCTTGCGTGCTAATGGCGCCGTCAAAATTGCCTCTTGAAATCTCTATGTCGTGTGGCTTTAATCGAAAACAGCAAACCCGACAACTGGACCATATGGTTTCGATTATCGCTCCTTTTTTACCACAAAAATAATCATCCCGTAACATCCCATTCATCGCAACAATTTTTATCTTCCTAAAAAACAACGCATAGTTAAGCGCTATCCATTTAAATTTCCCTCCACAATTTCTTTGCATAATTATGGGATTTAAATTCAATCCAATGCACGAGAATCATGATTCTCCGCGAAATAAGCACGAGCCGAAGCTTCGTTAGTCAGAATTTCGTAGGAAAAAAAGACGACGAATCCACGCGTAATCTTTTTCTCATCGCTGCACTCGTCCTTTCGATAAATCGAAGCGACTCCGTCGTCGTTATTAGCTTCTTTTCAGTGGTTTTAGCTGTCTTACGAGTCCACACGAAAGTGGGCGTTACAGGCCTATATTCGAAGCCGGTTTGAATTTTGCCTCGGAAACAGATGCTTCGAATATATCGCATCGCGTCAGTTCAGGAATTCCGAAATATTATATCGTATATACATACGCATTGGCCCCGAGGACCTTGCTGCCGCAGCAACTGCTCCGCCCGTGTATATTTCAAAAACTTTTCTTCAAACTGCTGTCATTCCCTTACTGAATCCTCGTTTCCCTCTTTCCATATTTTCCATTTTTAATTATAGGGCGCTAGTTCTTCGCCCCATCCCGACGGCGCCATCAGAAAGGCTTATGTTTTGCGGCGTCTAACAAACGAATCTAAACGAATAACTATTGGAAATAAAGCCAAAGAAATTTAAGGGGTTTCAACCACGCCCCAAGCGAAGAAAAAAAATTAATTTTTCCGCTATCGGCACGTGCAATAAAACAAAGATGGAAGTAATTGAATAAAAGAACAGAAAAGCTCTTGACGCTTGAAATTGGGCGAGTAACCGATCTCTAAATCGTTTCTTTCGTCATGCATAATCCGCTTTTGGCCGCGTAATGAAATGCCCGAAAGAATCGTGAAGATATAGCAAAGACAAAAAAGGCAAAAGAAGCTGGAAGAGATCCAATTTTTGACCGGCGTCTCGTGGCTCGGCTTTGCCGAGTGGGATTGCCTTTTTAAAAATTATTTACGAGAATGTTCAAAAGGGAAACCCTATAGGATGACGTCGACGAAATTTAGTATCTCCGCCTACTCCCGAGTCCGCTTGGACATTTGACGAGCCGCAAATGGAGAGTCAGTCTCTCATATTGTCGTCGAGGCCGCTTATAAATAATGGATTCTTAATCAGTTTAAATAATGTTTATTTATACGCTTCGATGCTTAAATGTATCGTTAGCATTCACAACCAATTCAATGGGATAATTATGCGAGATGTTTTATTTGTTTTATCATTCATTACTTGACGAGTTAATTGATGGAAACTCTTCGAAATGGGAATTGTAGATGTTTTAGAACTTTTTTTAACTCCTTATTTGAATGAGAAAGAATGCTTTGGATTCTGTATTCTGTATATGATAAAAAATACATGATTCATCAGTCGAGAAAACTGTTTGCATCAATATTATGTACAACTTACATGGGTGTTAAAATGACTATACAAATTTTTGGGAAATGAAAAATGGG
>JABFQM010001395.1:0-21701 GCA_022816865.1 Zelostemma sp. ZL-2020
CTGATGTAATCCGTTTCTTTTTGGTTAACTCCATCTGCCAATTCCTTGTACAACTCTGCAAGTTTCATCTGCGCTGCAATTTCTTCTCGGTCAGAAGCTCGGTTAGACATTTCTCGATTATGCTGTTCCTGGAGCTTTTGGCAGAACTCGTCGCAACGGGCTTGAAGAGTAGTACGGTCCTCGCCAAGTTGCTGTAACTGCTCGTTCGCATTGTGCATCTGTTCAAAGTAGCACTCAAGCTGTGCGTCTTTCTGGAAAATCTGAGAAGATGCTAAATTTCTCTCGGCCTGTAATTCTGCATTTCTTTTGTTCAACTCTGCTTCAAGACCCGCAATTTTCAACTCAAACAACTGTTTTTCTTGGATCAGTTTCTTTTCCCTGTAAAAAATTATGAAACTTTATTTTCAATGCAGAACGCGAATTAAGGTAATCTAAAGGGGCAACAAACTTGAAATCCAATTGCATTTCGCGGGATTGGACTTCTTCCGTTTTGGCAAGCGCTACATTTTTGGCTGTGATTGCAACTTGCAACTGAGCAGTCAGAGATTGGTTTTCCATATTCAAACATTCTACTTCCTTGTCTCGACACTCGACCTGGGACTTTAGTATTTTTTCCTGGCAGCAGGCCTCGTCTCTTTGGAAACATAGTTTTCGAACTTCGTTTTCCAATCTACGTTGAACAGAAAAACTTGTATAAATAATTACATATGCGATATTTTTCTCTCGTTTTGTTGTTTTTACTGGTTTTACAAAATTGGAAATCAATGCGAGCTTCTTTCTCATCGTGCTACTTAAAAAGACTACATTTTTAAAATTACTTTGACAAATATTCTTTTTGTTGAGAGACTTCGCATGGTTGTTGATCAAGGTTATGCACTGGCTCGACACTGCATTTTTCCACAGGTACCAAAATTTGCTCGATTTCGG
This sequence comes from Zelostemma sp. ZL-2020, assembly GCA_022816865.1. Classification (NCBI taxonomy): domain Eukaryota; kingdom Metazoa; phylum Arthropoda; class Insecta; order Hymenoptera; family Platygastridae; genus Zelostemma; species Zelostemma sp. ZL-2020. The sequence goes on from JABFQM010001395.1 coordinate 928, forward strand.
ACGTGTTTTTCTCTATTTCATGAGAGTTTTTTTCCAATTCAGCAGAGTTTTTCTTTTCCTCTGAAGTTTCTGACACGTCCTGGGGTGTCTCTTCTGAAAAATAAATGCAATTAATGCAACTGATTTAATGGCGGCAAAAATGTGAAGGTTACTTTTGTTTATGTACGATTTTGACGAAAGAAAAGGAAATGAGAAACTAAATCTCAGCAAAACAGCATTTGATCAAGAATTGCGCCCAACACTATACTGAATTTCGTCGCGTACATTCGAAAAACTAAATTTTTCTCGGAAAATACTACAATTTCACGATGTAAAAAATAGATCTTTTTGTTCAACGAAACTAAGGAAAAATAAATTTAATCAGATGAACATTGAAAATGGCGGAATGTTTACACGTTCTTACCAGATTTTACTTCCATATCTTCCATATTGAGATATTCATTAGACAAATTAAAATAAAGGTAACCGGCGTCTAATTATCGTCTTAACCAATATGGCGTCGGTGTACTTGGTACACGCGCGTTTTGTTGGTCAATCTGCGCATGCGTAATCAGTAATGAAGTTGGCGACACTGCCGCATTCAAACTGAATTTTATCCTCAATTTTTTTCAAAAAAATAGATCGAGCAGAGACTGGAGATTGTGATAAGTACCACAACGATGAACGTGCGTCAAACTTTTCCATAGATTGGCAGGTATTTTAATTACAGGTAAAATTGCAACTTCAACTAAAAACTACATTTCTAGTTACAAGTAACATTTATTATCAATACAATCTCCGTATTAAAACATCAATCATACACACTTTCACGGAATGCATTATCACTAACGCTGCAAGAAGTTTGTTTTTTTCTTTGAAAAAAAAAGTTATTTCCAAATAGAAAACTCAATTTGAGCCCAAAATTACATTCAATGTGTCAAATAAAGTAAATACATAAATGTCGATCAGTCTCGCTTCAAATTTTATAACATAAGGAAAGAAAAAATTTGATCAAATGTTTTTAAACTGCAAAAAATGTTCAACAAAAGCAGCTCAACGTTAACACAATTTACTCTGCTTTAGACTTTGATTGGTCGTCTTTATAATGCAAAAATATGAAAGAAAATAATAGAACGCCTCCCATCATGGAGAAGGCGCTGACATAGTAGGGGTATGCGCTGGGTATGAAGCGTTCGTACTGCGTGTGCTGGAGCGGCCTCACGGAAACCTGAGTGGTGCTGTAAAGATGCGTGAGCCCGACTCGAGTGTAGTCGACCTTGAACTGATAAACGCCATAGACGTCAGGAATCTTAAAACGAGCTTCATAGCGACCCTTGGCGACTTGCTTCATGATAATGCGAACGAAAGGATCGATGCGCACAAATTCCAGCTGTAGATCGTTGGCCTCGTACGGCAGCCACTTGTCGTCCACCAGATGTTTAACCGTTATCGTGTACACGACGTCTTCCATGATGGTGTAAGCAGAGGGTGGTTTGGACTCGCCGACCTTGTTGTGATGAACGGAATCAACACGGATCACGCCATTTTCCTTGAACACCCAGGCGGACATGGCCTTAGCCACAGCCTCGTTTCCAGATTTCTCATATCGCTTGCCACCTAAAACACATAATTTTCATTAACATCAATCGTTGAAAAGAAATATTCGTTTCATCTTCTTTTTCACCTTGAGCTTTTTGCACGGAGCTCGTGAAGGCCTCGTCACTGAAAAAGTAAAGCGAACCAGAGAACACAACTCTGGCATTGTTTCTGGCCTGAAGAGCAGCGATGAGCAAGGTATTTTTGCCAACAGCGTGCGGGTACTCCTTGATAGACTGTCCAGGGTTATAAGAGTACGCAGAGCTGGACGCGGTGAGCAGTCTGAGAACCAGGGGATTGTCCGTGTTGGCAATGAGTCCAGTACCATTGTAGAGCAACGGAGCCACGGTCTTTGATCCCACGATGATTGGGGCATCGATCAAATTCGATGCTTCCGCGACAATCTTCGTGTGTTGTCCATCGTCTGACGTATCGTAATTCAAGTGGTCGATTACGTGAGCTCCTTCCTCATCGACTTCGAAACCGCACTCGGTGGCAAGCTCGCGCAAGGCGTCGCCAGACTGGGCTGAGCCCGCTACCAAGACATTGCCGCCGCCGTCGATGAATTCTGTTATTGCCTCGACGCTCAAGGAGCCGCCGAATTCCTCGACCGACGGAGCGAATATTATCAGGTGCTTGTACAAGTATTCGCCATACTTTGAGAGAATCAGATTGGCATCGTCGGCCAATTTGTAGGATAATGCGTAGTTCCTGTCTGTAACGTACAATTTTAGTTATTAAATTGAATATAATTACGATATTTGTATTTTTGTTTAAGCAAAATGTATATAAAAAGGAATTTTGAGAAAGAGAATCAATTTTGCATTGATCTTTTCGAGTCTCGAGTCTATGTAAGATATCCATTGACAATTTTGTACGAAAATTGAGGTTAGAATTTACGATTCACGAAATTATGACACAAATTTGACAGTGGAAAACGAGAAATGCAATAAAAAAAGAGTTTATAGTGAGAAATCACGAGATGAATTAGAAATAAAAGATGTATGTTACGATAACAACACATGTTATCGCAACCGTGCAATAGACAACGTAATTTTACGAACCTTGGAGGGATTTGAAAAATATCGAATGCGTCTCCTTAATAGCTAAATTGTCTAATAAAACAAGCGTCGGTCCTCCGGCATTCGCGGTTACGAATATACAAAAGAAACTTAAATAAAAGCCGGTGAGTTTCATCGTGCACGTCTTACGTTCGGAAACCACGTCGGCAATAAATACTGAAATTGCCACGAAGTACGAACCACCGCTTCCGTATTTTGTAAACAACTCTGGAACTATGACAATTACCGACAGTTAAAAAAAAAATTATTTCAGTCGAAACTAAGTGTTTTTACACGAACATTACTTAATCAAAGCGAATAATTTGCAAATATACTTATTTCTTTGCTAATTTATTTATTGCAAAGTACACGCGCATGTTTTTACGTGACACGAGCACATTTTCTTCCACCAATGAAAAGCGAGAACAACTGGCGCGAACTCTGGCCACATGTGAATTGTAAAGTCACCTTTAGACACGCGAACTTCAGCCACATCGAGAGCTCAAGCAGAAGACGCGATAAAGCAGAAGAAGAAGCAGTGAGAAAACATCGCCGATGTTCCTCGCCGCGAGTTAGTTTGTTGCGGGAATCAAAGTCTACCGTCGCGCGCGAAAACCCAAAAAATCTTTGGAATAATGCGAGCGCGTAATCGCACAGCGAGCTACGCTATTTGTTTTCTGATAATTCAGGTGAAGCTCTCGAACTCGCGGACTTCTTGGCGACTCAGCGCCGACAATGTCATAAAGAGCACGGATTTCGCGTCCCCCGCCGAGGACGATCCTATCCTCGATATCCTGACAAGCTCCACGAGCCTCGACAATGGCCAAACGTGGAGAAAGTCAGCTCCCCAGGACGAGCAGCTACAAATGTACTGCACCGAGTGCAAGAACCTCGCAGGGGGAAGCGGCCACGATCGGTGAGCGAGTTTTTGTTTGGCTTTTCTTTGTTTTTTTCGTCAACACTTCGAGTTTTTTCTATAATTATGAGAGAGAATTTTATCTCTGACGGTACATTTTAACTATAACACTTGGATCATGTGCGATTTCTATCTCGTTTCGCCTCTATTTGATCGAAAATTGCATGTTTACCTGCACATACACATCGAAATATTAAAACAATTACCTCGGTTCTTTTTTGTGCTTACGTAATTGCATGTCGTAAAAACACGAAGTAAAATTAATTCAATGTCACGAATCGACGTTGGCTTTTTCAGGTTTCAACTCGCTGACAAATTTTCCGACTTGTTGATAAAAAGATTTTCGATTCTTTTTCTAGTCGTAAAAAAATGAAAAACTCGATATTTATTCTACTTTTTACGGCATAACGAACATAAATTACATGTTTGGTTGAAAAAAAGATTGAATTTTTGCGAAATAGTAGAGTCGTAAAAAAGCTGTAAAATCGGAAATACTCGTCATTATTTCAGCGACTCGATTCCATTTCTCACCTTTAGAATCACATCAACGTCGTAACGCATTATTAAATCTCGTAAAAAGTTAAGAACTCGGCATTACAAGTTTCTCATCGATCAATTAAACACCCAAACAAACAACAAATTGGAAAATTTCTGTTTCTCCACGTATTTATTTTTCATCATTCGGAATGTTCTAACTATCATTCTTTTGCAGAAGATTCTCGTCCTATGCGGTGAAGGATGCAAACGGCACGGACGGATACGCTTTTCAAGCAACGGATCAAATGCAGTGCGTCACGGGGCAACAATGCGAAGACATAGTTCTTGACTGCGGAAAACCCGTGAATTTCACGTACTACGATAACCTCGTCGGGGTCGCGAACAGGAACCAGCACCCATTGGTCCCGGAGCCCAACGTCCTCCTCATGTTCAAAAAGAACGACGGAAAAGTCACAGACGTCGACATTGATCTGTTAGAAAGACGATTGAAGAAAGCCAAACGCGAGGTGGGAGACAAATGTTGCATTCGCAAAACGAATAATTCCAAGTTCTAACTTTGTTCTTCTTCCACAGAAACCAAAGTCCGTTCAGCTGTACAACCAGATCGGGAACTTTTGGCGCATCAAGGGCAACGCTCAAAGATCGATCGAGTGCTTCCGGCGAGCGCTCGCGGTGTCGCCGCACAACGCCGAGGTTCTCCTGAATCTTGCGAGGGTTTTGTTGGTCCTGCAGTACCTGGACGACGCGACGTATTTGGCCAGAAGGTCCTTGGAGTTGCAGCCCCCGGATCGCAATGCCTGGGAACAATATCTCACGCTCGGACAGATTTTTAAGGTTCCGAAGATCCCAAACAATGCGGTGCTGCGAAATCGGGAATGTTTACTGATTATACATATTTTTTGCAGGCGTACGGTCACTTTCAGGAAGCAGCCGTCCATCTGAGGCACGCTTTGGAACTAAAACCTGATCTCTCCGACGCTGCTGAAGCGCTGAAGGAGGTTGAATCGCTTCCAGCCGCGAGCATCCATATTTACACACTGCTTATTATAGTGTGCCTGGTACTGGGAAATTGTGCTTTATTTTGTATGATGGTAAATGAGGAACGAAGGCTGATGGTTGAAAATGAATTATTTCAGGTGCTCGGCGTTTTACTAGTCATTTTAAGCAGCGTCGAATGCGAGGAAGACGCGAATTCGAACCCGGAGCAGACGCAACGCTCGTCGCAGCGGCACTTCAACCGAGCAATGGCAATGCGCAGTCTGCGTCTCAACGTCCCAAGCAAAAAGCGCTGTTGATCATTCCAGCATCTTCGAGTCGCTGTATTGTGATAGCAACCGTTTTCAATGCCATCAACTATTTAAATACTCGCTGCCAAGTATTCTAGGTTGATAAATTGTTCTCGAGTTCGGTGATGATAAATGCTGTGCGAATCACGGATGTATCTTTTGATTTTTTGGATAAATTTTGCGTTTTTCCATGTCCAGTTTGTTGAATTTTTAGTCTAGAGGTTGCAATAATGATCGTTTGGAGTTTAAAATACGTTAGTATTGAATAAATTTTGTTTTTACAGTCCAAACGATGAATTTTCATTTTTTGCAATAACAAGTTTATATTTTTGGTTGAGTTTTGTTGATCTTTAAGTCTGAGATTTTCACAGCATTACGTAATTTATTTGCCATAAATATTTAAAAATGCCGTAAGGTTTACACACGACGTTTATTTATTTATTCATTTTTCGATGTCATTCGACACTAAGTGTGAGAATATCTCATCTATAAGATGAGAATTGTTTTATTTATTAACTCTACGGAACTTCAATGACGTTATCGTATTCTAGTTTTTTCGTAACGCATAAGTTGTACTATATGGGTTTATATCATATAAAATACAAAAAAGAAAAAGAACAATTGTTTTTGGTAATTGTTAAAGTAGATGATTTTTATTCCATTGAATAAAACCATCAAGAACCGTCATTTCAAAGCGGTCTTTTTCCGCATATTTGTCGAAACAGATTTTTTAGGTGTTCAAAAATTGTGGATTTCGAATAGAAAATAAAATATTCATGAAATCAATGTGTTACTTTCACAATCGACATTTACAACTATTTATTCAATACATAGTTACAATAGCGCTGATCGTCGCAACAATGTTACTATACAGAATCACCCTACTAGCTAATTCATATCAGAAAATATGATGTGCTTTTTTTCTTTTAGTACCCATATCAGAGTCAACTTTGAAGATCACTATTTATTATCCGTACTTACGCATTTATTATCTATTTTATAATTTTTTTTGTATTTTCTTTCTTTACGTTATAAATATAGACTTTGACTCGCAAGCTATAATTTCACAATCATGCGTATTTTATTTTCGGGATATGTCAACTGCTTGTTTTTGGAAAATGGGTAGTTTCAAAACAACAGCTACATGTTTCGTAAATTCGTTGCATCAGTAATTTGTTGGATGAATTACTTTGACAATTTACCTTCATTCGAAAGTACTATTACTTGAAATTTATTTGCGTCATCGTAAACGAAAAAGTAAAACAGCAAAGAAATCTTTATTGCTCATTTTTTAACCTTCACGCACAATTCACGCGAAATAACTTTCTAAAAAATAAATGTCGCGGATGAAAATCGTACTCTTCTATTCACTATATTGAACTGTGATTATAATTTACGAAAATTGATTAGCCGACTCGACAAGTCGACGAACAATTTTCAATATATACAATGCTAGAATCTATTTCAACTGAAATTAGTCGCCATCGTAATGTTCCGAGAAGATCGGCCATTGAGCCATTGCTCTAAAGCATCTAAACAAATGATTTCTACATCGAACTAGACCCGATTCTGCCAAGAATACTACGAGACTTAAAAAAGAATGCATTTGTGAACAAATCAATTGCCGTAACGAATATGGATCGACAGTGTTTCGTCGATTCGATAAAAATATTCGCACTCAAGTTTGCTCTTCTTTCATTATAAATTTAGACTCAAACATCTAATGGCTCTTATCAGTTTTACAATTTGTCAGTCGGAGACATTTTCTTTAAATACTGAAGAGTGCAAGTTTTTAATACTGTGCTGTCTTTAAAAAAAAACGTAAACGTATTAACACAAGTACCGAATCGACGCGAAATTGAACTTAGTGTGCACAAAACAAAGTCCTTTTACTTTTAATGCTCTCTAAATAATTTTAACAAGAGTGGTAAAAGTTTCACAAAAGAAGAATTCGTAATTTAAAATAAAAAATATTTTTATAAAATATTACTTTACGACAAAATTCAAAACATGAACTCTCAAATTAAAATGGTAAAATGCAGAGTATAAAATATATGAATTTAGTATACCGATAACGCACGCGTAACATCTATTTCGACCCTAAAATATCTTAAAATAATTTCCATTCTCGAAGACGTAATTTTTACAAACCACCGTAAACTCTTTTCGCACACTTTCCTTCCAAGTTTTACCCACGCAAATTCACAAATCTTACGATCGGAAGTTAATTAATCCGCGCGCAAATAATTTTTTATCAGCAAATTGTGTCAGTGTCTACTGGCAATTGAAACTCTGATACGATTCACCAATAAAAATATTAATTTCTAATTTCATACAGAATCTGGAATAAGTTTAAATCGCGCAATTAATTGATTAATCGAAAATGACTCAAACATAAAATTACAATGGATTTCATCCCATTACACAGTTCAACTTAAATATTCGATTCGCCAACATTTTCCATCAATCAACGCGTTTCCATACAATAAAAACAAACTCAACGAACGATTCATCTCGCCACCGATTTCGAAACGGTAACATTCTTCCTCGCCCAAATACAAGAATTCAGTAACATTCGAAAATGACAAATGATCAACCCCGCTAAACAAATGTACATTTTCTAGCATTTCTAACTCTTAAATTCAACAATCAAGTTCAACCTTGACCCTTGTAAAACCAAGTGCATAAAAAGTGCATAAAATTTTCCGTGGAAAAAAAAGGACAAAGAATCGAGAACGAAGAAACTTAAAGAAAACAATGGAAAGTTGTAGCCGGTATAAAAACATGAACCCTCGGTGTAAGTTTCAAGTAGTGTCGAGGTGGGGAAAAAACTGACGACACGAGTTTCACGAATACGAGGAAGGATCTACGCGACTAAGCCGGGCTTTAAAACTGGACCCAGCTGGCGTTGTTGCCTGGGGGCGCAGCGGCGGATTGTTCTGAGGCGCTGGCAAATTCACCCCACTCGGGTTTCGCCGGTGGATTTTGCTGACCCGGCATGGGCTTGTGCGCGGGCGAAGAGGTCGGAGTCCTCGGCGGAGGTGGTGCAATCTTCACGCCACCCGGAGGTGGCGGCAGACCCGCTCCCGTGCTCGTGCGTTGTTTCGCCTTCGTCGTGCCTTCGCTTCCGTCTTTTTTCTAGAATAGAAATCATTGTCAATTCGTATACAAATTTGCAAAACCGCTGAAAACCCCAATTACTGTTATTTTCATATTGATCTTGATGGTCTCTCCTTCCTTGAAGCTGAGATCCAGCTCCGGCTGTGGATTATCTTTCTCCTTCTCGATCTTGTCCTTATTTTTGAGCCATTTGAAGTGATCTTGCAAAGCGACGTTGAGGTCAAAACTATCTGATCGATCGCCGAATCCAACGCCGATGAACGCCGACCTGCCGTTACTATCGTCCTGGATTTTTAAGACAAAATACCTCGAGGAATCCGTGACGGACTCGACGGCGATTCCCGGGTATTGTTCGATGGGGCATTTCGCAAAAAGTTGTCCGGTGATTTTGTCCTCGAGCTTTATAGCAACCATGTCCCCTTTGGACACCAGACGCATGCGACCTGTCCAAGATGGATCTTGAAGGTTCCAATCTGCGGCTCTGTTGAGAAAAGTTATCATTAGAAATATTGTCAAGAAAAAAAGCCTGCTTTTTCGGCACTGAGTTTGAATTGTTTAATACAAATAAATCGAGGAAGAGAAAAAGATAATTTTCGACATTTGGAACATCGCAGAAATGGAGTTTGAGGCGAAGGTCGAGGGCATAAATTAAACGTATCGTATCGGTGATATTAATGAGTCACATTGTATGACGACTTGTTGTATTAACAATTATGGTGCACACCAGGAATGCGTGCTACATCGTCAAGTTTCAGATATTACGAGATCTTGAAACGTCCCACGTAACAACAGTAACGCGTTAAATGAACGCAAAGTTGTTATCAAAAGGCGAAAGTTGTCATCGAGGAAATACATTTGCTACTTGAAACATATTGAGAGTTCGAAATCGCGGATCGCGATGAAAATAACACGTACCTGTAACCCCTATTCGACGTTCTGGGAGGTAATTTGAACACAAACACTTCGGATTTCACGAGCAAAACACTCTCGTATTCTTCCATCGCTCGAATTCTTATCAGAATCTCGAGGAAGAGCACCGTTCGTCGTCGTCTACGAAAAACTGTAGTAGCTGCTTGTGACACGAGTGCACGAGTGCGTTTTGACAATTCGTTTACTTTCTGCTGCTTCTAATGAAACTCGGACGTGATTTGATAAGTTTATCTCGAGTCACGCCTCTAAACCCACACACACAATATCCGTTAACGGCACTTGCTGCGATTTCAAGGGAATGATTTCGAGGTCCAGTGAACGCGACTCGGTGGGTAAATTTGAATTCGAATTTTTTCTTCCATAAGGAATCGAACTCGAAAATTAATTCCGTCGAATAATGTCAATTGAATAACACATGCCTCGGAGTAATTTCTGTGATGAGAACACATTTTATTTGCAAGAATAAAAAATGAATGTCGGTATGGTAGATCGAAAAAATATTTTTTTTTAAACCATTCGTCACTCGGTACATTACAATTATTACATAATTACATAATCATTTCGTGATTACTTATTCAGATAAAATCGAAATTACAAAAGTAGACAATACACTAGTGAATTATTTCCACAACTTTTTAATCGACATGTTCTTCTCCGAATCTTTTTGCATAACTTTAGCAACGGCCATTTCGAAATCCTCTTGAGTTACGTGCACTCGACGTTCTCTCAATGCGTACATGCCAGCTTCTGTACAAACTCCCTGCAAAGCATTTCAAAATTACGCACAAAATAATGATTTTCATCGTCCAAAAAAGACTTTACCTTGACTTCGGCGCCCGAACCTCCGGGCATCAATTCCGCTATCTTTCTCAAGTTTATCCCTCGCGTCAGGTTCATTCTTCTCGAATGAATTTTCAAAATGTCAAGCCTGGCTGCCTCGCTTGGCGGCGGAAATTCGATTTTGCGATCGATACGACCCGGACGTAAAAGTGCAGGGTCCAAAATATCTATGCGATTCGTAGCCATGATCACCTTGATGTTTTTCGTCGCTTCGAAACCGTCCAGTTGGTTCAGCAATTCCAACATAGTTCTTTGCACCTGTCGAGATAAAATTCGTCATATAAAAACTTTGCATTCGAAATTTCAACTTTTTTTTACTTCGCTATCTCCGCCAGACCCAGACTCGATACGAGAACTTCCAATAGAATCAATCTCGTCCATGAAAATAATTGAAGGCGCGTGTTCTCGAGCCATGACGAAAAGTTCGCGCACCATCCTGGAACCTTCGCCAATGAATTTTTGCACGAGTTCGGAGCCGGATACTCGGATGAATGTACATTCCGTGTGGTGCGCCACGGCTCGTGCTAGCAACGTTTTACCGGTACCTAAAAGCCAAAGAAAATTTCATCAACTATTGCAAAAAGTAACAGGACTTTATTCATTTACCCGGTGGTCCATAAAGTAAAACTCCCTTAGGCTGTGCGATCCCCAGAGCGTCGAAAAGCTCGGGGTGCTTAACGGGGAGTTCGATGACTTCTTTGATCTCTTTGATTTGTTTGTCCAAACCACCGACCATTTCATACGTTGAATCAGGAACTTTTTCGACCATCATCAAGGACACGAGAGGGTCTACTTTGTTGGGCAGGATCTTGTGCAAGGTATAGCTTTCGTTGCGCAGCGCGACTCGAGAGTTCGGGGTCACGTCTTTGATGTCTATGTTTTTGTCCAAATCGACCACGAATTTCCCTTCGGGGTGGACCTTGACCAAGACTTTCTTTTTGTCCATCGGTTTGACGACCTCGCCGACGTAAGAGCCTTGCTCTTGCAGAAGCTGCAGCTCTTCCCGGAGCATACGAACTGGAAATAATTCATAAAGTTATCTTGATTTCGAAACAAACGCTTTTTTTAAACTCGATCGAGTTTCAAACATGTAAACAACCTTTGGCATTGAGCTCGTTCCGTTGTGCCTGGAGACGTCTCAAATTCTGACTTTTCTCGGCGACGATTAACTGCAATTCCTCGATCTTCGTGATATAGTAGGGCTTAAAACCTTCACCTTTCGCGATTTTCTCGTCCACTTCCATCTTAAAACGCAATATACAATGTTAACGATTACTTGGTTTACGAAAAGTAGAAATGGAATATTTTACAGTTGCTTACCTTATTTGCGAGCGTCATTTTGACCCTCGTCACTCGATTGTGGCACCCGAGTCACGAAAAGTTTTGTTTTGTTCGCCGATTCACAGAGAATTTCAATTTAAAAACATTGCACCCGAATATATGCTTGTCATCACTTTCTAGGTTAGGTTGAACCACTCGAGAGTGTGTGTGTATGTGCATGTTTGACTGACTCATTTTCCATCTCCTTTTACCGGCAAGCAAATGAGTAGGATGAACGCGATTTCTCGGTTCTTATGCGAGATTTATGAAAACCTGTGTGAAAACCCGATGTTTTTTTCGGTTTTTAGGTTATAAAGTCAATAAACCGGGAAGTTTGGCGGGAGCCGATTTTGTTGCTTTCTTATTTTAGTACTTTGTTAAATCGGCTGTTTTTATTCTTTTATTGCTCTTCGAAGTGTTCTGAACCACGTCGCTCAATGTTCTTCACTGGTTCGATTTATAATAGAAGATGAATTTTGATTTTACTTCGTTTGTAAATTGGTCGGCGGTGTTTCTCATTTCCACGATAACCGTAGCTTTTTTTACCACTTTGTATAAACTAAGGCAAGTATTAGTGATTAATTTATCCTTCTACCAGCGAGAAAAATTATCTTTTCAATTTTAATTTTAATTTTGACACCTGCAGATTTCGATGGCCGATAAAAGCCAATTGTTGGTTTTGTAATCGCAATGTTCTTATTTGGAGAAGTCAGCTCGATTGGTGGCTCTGCACTTTTTGCGAACAATACAATGGATTCAAAAAGGTGAATAAAATAGACACATATTTAAACGCGTAATTAACATTACGCTTCTCGTATGAATTAATGTGTATCCTCATTCCAAATGAGTTTCATTGAAGTTTTTGAATGTCAGATAATCACCTTCATAAATAATCTTTAAAAAATGTTGAATGTTCCGCATACACTTTTTCAGGATGGCGACTACAGGAATGAAATCCCAGCTCAAAGACGACCGAATTACAATAGGCTCTCGTACGCAGTTTCCGGAGAAAAAAAATTGTCGAATTACAACAACAGCCTCTGCAAGAACTGCAATAAAAAAGAGCAATTCAAATTACTGGAGATCCGTAATCTCGAAACATCCGACACGATTAGTTCGCCGTTTGAAATGCAGAAATCGCTACAGAGACTAGAGGAGCAGTATCCCTTGTGCAAAAACTGTGAAACGAATGTACAAAATATTTTGCACAAGCAGTCTCAATGGCTCGCCGAGTACCGGATGCTCTTTTTCAAAAATCGCCCTGTTCAAACGATTGTACATGTACGAGTGAATATTTTATTGTAAAGTATTGTGTTGTACATATGAAATTTAACGATAATTTTTGTCTGCAGAACGCTCAGAAGTTGGAGAAGGTGTTCTTGGTTTTGCTCACGATTTGTAACGTCGCCATCAGCTTTAAGTCGACACTTTGGCCTTCGCTCTTCGGCGGCGTATTTTTCCAGTCTATGATCAGTTTAACGAGTCCAGCAAAAAGACATCTTCTCGATATTTTAATGATACCTTTTTGGATTTGCATGATTGAATTGCTGATGCTTCCAGAAATTGATGTGTTGCAAATAAATCTAAGCAACGAATATTTTGCTTTTGAGTACATCACTAATTATCATATCGTGAGCATTCAAAAAATTGAAACATATTCTGAACATGCATAATTTGAAGGTACTCGTTTTTTAATTTCAGAACTATGTTTCAGGTCAATTCACTGAGAATTATCATCGCTCTAAAAAATGTGAAATTGAAGCCGTGCATCACAAAGACAGAAATTTCTTTTAAGAAAATGGAGTGTCCCAGCACGAAGTCAACTGTGCATGGTTCAAACTCGTCTTGTGAAAAAATTGAGAACGAAACAGGAATTTTTCAGTCTCCTATCGACATCACGGATTCTCCGCCTATATCCTCAATGTTGCAAGCTCCGATTCCTTTAAAACCAAAATCATTCGTGCAGTATCGAAAGTGCGTAACATCAAGTACATTTTTGTTTCGCTCCAAACCAATCGAATTGAAAATATGTATTATTTTTCAGAGCATCGGAAAATCTGTTCAATACGAAAAATATATCAAATTTGGGAACATATACAATGCCAAAGAACTCTAGGTAACAACAAAATCACTTGACTCAATCTTGCAGTTAGACTTAGTCATTTTACCAATTTTAACTCAACATTTTTCCCCAGTTCTCACCCCGTGGTTTTACCGAAACAATGGGTTCCGACTATTCAAGAAAACACGAGGAGCTTGAGCACTTTATCACTCGCCGACCCAACTGAAACATCACACCAACGGTCACCAGGTATTTTTTCTCCCAAAATTTATAGTAATGCCATCCCGAAGCTGTTCAAACAACGATCACCGAGGCGCTCATTTACCCTTTCCCCGCCGAAACTGAACTCCATGATCGAAGCGTCCTGGGCCACCAACAATTACTGGCAAAATAGAACGGAAACGCCGACTCTCTCAAGATCCTCGAGTCAAAGTTCCGGTTTTGGGTCGGTGCCATCGCGCGAGCCTTCATTCTTCGACCTGGATCGGATTTCCCTTGGATCCGAAGGGACATTTTGCTCTCAGCATTTGTCGCGGAAGGACCATGGGGTGCCTGAGAGTTCCCTGAATCCGTTCGCGAGACCGATCAGTTGTTGCTCCTCGATAATCGAGCGCCGAAACTTGGAAAACGTGGCTTCCTCGGATATGATGGTTATCGTTACTCCTGTTTGGTTGAGGGTAGTATTCTGCGTTTCTATCGTATTGAATATTATCTTTCTGTGCATGTTTTTCTTGCGTCCTTGAGATTGAGTTGACGTTGATTTCCGATCGTTTGGTTTGGAAGATGATGTGTTTATAAAATATATTAGAACTGTAACGGCCGGAAATAACAGGAATATTTGTGAAGAATATTCGAGACGTTACAAGTACAAGCGTCATTATCACTTTGATTTGTCAGTCGCTTTGTTCGCGACGTTGAAAAAGAGGAAAAATTGTTTTTTTTGTCTATTTTTGCGATCTTTTAACTCGTAATCATGTTGGTTTTTGAAATGCCGTGAAAGTTTTTGAATCTTTTGTTTTTTTTATACTTATTTTATAGTTTAAATTTAATGCCATGATTTTTGACATGAAATTGTTGCTGTTGTTGTTTGTTAAATATTCGAAAACTTTTTGAGCAATATCCGTGGTTTTTGAGAGAGCAGTTTTATTCTGTTGTTTAAGTAAAAAAAATTGTAGATCACTCCGAGCCAATATTGTGTATCAACACTTTTCTTTTACAAGCTTTCGACCCTCCATTTTTGGGGTTTTTTTCGAGCAATAAATTTCAAGTTAAAAAACGTTGTTACATCAAAGTTACAAAAAAAAGTGTTCATATTTACACAATATTGGCTCGAAGTGATCTACTTTTTTTTGGTTTTTACATTAGTGAGCAAAAATTAAGTCGTTTTTTTTGTTTTGTTAGTTTAGATACAAAATAATCTGCTTGGGTGTATAAATTTTGGTTCTGCAAATGTGGTAATGACGCAAGTCGCCATTGCAAATATATTCGGAACTGTTTATTTTTTCTAATTATTGCTAGTCTTTTCGTTGAACAAACAGTTTTTCGTTTGGCAAATTTACTTTGTGAAATGCGTCGATGTTCATATTTTATAATAAACTTACATTTTGCGGTTGAAGAATTAAACGTCCGGATAAAACATTGTAAAATACTCCAAACGGACCGATCAATTTCAATTACATTCTCGAGAATTTATTGTTAACGTATGTACTTGCGAATTATGTGATAAGGCGTGCATATTATGCGTTTTCGTTAGACTAATTTTTATTTTTAAGCAAGTTATATATTTTAGTTACAAAAAAAAATTGTTACAATCGCGCGAAACTTGAATTCAGCCAAGTTGGATGAGACATTTTTTCATCGAATTTATACTTTCTGTAACAATTAGTGCATTTACGAATTCCTGCCGGGAATTTGCAGTACCACGAGGCTGCCAAGAACTGCAAATAAACAACTTTTATTTGTCACTGTCAATGTTAAGGCGAGAATTAAAATAAGAATATAAATTGTGTACAGTCAATAAAAACAAGCATGTCATTAATGGTCAATAGTTTTCATTCTGTAACCATGTCTATAAACTGCGCAATCGCATATTTTACAATTTCAATTCAACCTTACAACCGTTGTAAAAAATCTTCGAGGCATGTTAATTATGCGAATCAACAAAAATCGCTTATCAGCTGCTAAAAATGGGATTCTATGTCGAGGAATGCATTACGAGCATAGTACTATTAGTAACGTTGAATTAATGTGTGATAATTGCTACAATGTTTGAAAATATTTTCCACATTTTTCATGTAATATTCATTGTACGATACCAATTATTATGATCGTTTGTCTCGTGCACCATGCGTTTAAAAAATGCCGGCAATCTCGGAGTAAACACCGCGAAACTCGATAATTTCATTCAAAACAAACTTCTGTACCAAATTTGTCAATTATTGCACAAAGTGTTATCATCGCAATTGATATAAAAAATTGTTACGCCGTCTCACGTTTCATCATCCGTAAAAGATTTTTTCACACAGAAAAAAATTGATACGCTTTATCACGGAAGTTGTTCTCTGCATCACAGATTATTTTCTGCCGTAACAATGACACTATAACAAATAAGAATTAAGCAACGTCGAGGCTCATTAAATCAGCGAGTTTTTGTTATCTTCAAAGCCCTTGCTATTAACGTTATCGATTAATTCGCCTCGTTTTAAGCTACCGACAATGAAGCGTTTTATCTCGTTTTTATATTGTTGCACAAATTATTTGGCCAGCCAATCGATTATTAATCTTAGGGATAAGCTCCGAGACTGTTACTGTTTCTTTGTTCTTTTTTCGCGTTCTACGTTGTTCCTTGTTATTACTACTCTTTGTAAAAAATATTACGCGTACAAATGTCAAGCGCGAATGTGATACCTGAAAGGCATGCGATTTGCGCGTATTGCGGACGAAGAATTAAGACCGGTAAACAAAATAGCGGATTTCTGTTTCCTGTATAGATAAATCTAGATTAACTTCATTTGCAAGTCAAATCTTCATTAATATTATAGTGTCATTTGTGATCGTCGCGGTTCTTTGTATTCGAACGTGTGGTAGGCCACGAACATATATATTTTTCCATCAATCGTCCGGCGAAGATCAAAGAAGGTGTTGCGGCCCGAAGCTCCGGCTTTCTGTTTCTGAACGTTTTTCGGTCGTATGGAGAAGGTTTCATGAAAAGGCGCGATGGTGTACACCAACAACGGCGAGTGTCTTCAGAACTTTGACTTCAAGAATTCCCCGAAATCGGAGTACGGCAATGGTCACAATGGATTATCCGCTAAAATTAACGGCAGTTTGGTTTTCTACGTCAACGGCAAAGAGGTAATTTCCGTAGTTCTGAGGGCGCGGCGCCGGCGAAAGAACGGAGGAGGAAATAAATTTGGAACTTGGGGCTTTTTCGATTTTTTTAATTGTTTTTTATCGTTGCGACAGGTGGTTCATGAAAATGTGGAACCCGAGTGGACTCTGCTGCATTATCTGCGAGATAAATGTATCCTTTGATCTTTTGTTGGTATCCAAAAAAACTTTTGAACCCGGGATGTTGAGAAGTTCTCCTAGTGCTCTAGGTCGAATGATTAGCTTTTGCCGAAGAGCGCCACGAGAATTTTTCGCGCCAATTGCACCAGGTCGATGATTCGGACTTTTCCGAAAAGGTCGAAGAATTGGACTACCCCGAGATGCGCTTCGAGAATTTTTCGAATAATCGGACCTTTCCGAATTGCTATTCGGCGTTTTCCTCGAAGAAGTCGAGTTCCTTGACCTGGTGCACGGAATTCCCGAAGAATAATGAACGAAACCTTCCTTAATCCAAAACTGCAGTAAATTTATGCGGAACGAAATTAGGATGTGCCGAAGGTGGCTGCGGAGCTTGCACCGTCATGGTGTCAAAATACGATCACAAATCGAAAAAAATAAGGTATCACTTCTCGATGGAAACTTTTTACCGCAACGCAAAAAAACTCGCGACTTACTCGTTTGTTTTTATCGCAGTCACTTGGCAGTAAACGCATGTTTGACGCCGGTTTGCGCCGTCCATGGAATGGCCGTTACTACCGTGGAAGGCATAGGCAGTACCAGAACCAAACTTCACCCGCTTCAAGAGCGCATCGCCAAAGCCCACGGCTCGCAGTGCGGATTTTGCACCCCCGGAATCGTCATGTCGATGTACGCTTTGCTCAGGTCGAATCCAAAACCGACGATGGCAAATTTGGAAGTCGCTTTTCAAGGTAGCAATTTTTTTTTCGTATCAAACGACATTTTGCCCTATTTTAAAAGTGGAGTGGAGCAGATGAGGCAACTTGAACTTGAGGTCCTTTTCGATTAATTGAACGACTTCTATTTTCAGGAAATTTATGCAGATGCACTGGTTATAGACCGATAATTGAAGGGTTTAAGACGCTGACGGAAGATTGGGAGCAATTGCAGCCTCATTACAGTGCGCAGAACGGAAATTCGTACGGGCGAAATGGAACTTGCGCGATGGGGGACGCGTGCTGCAAAAAAGCGTTTACTTCCGAGCCAAATGAACTCTTTAATTCCAAAGAATTCCGGCCTTACGATCCTTCTCAAGAGCCCATATTTCCCCCGAAATTACAGGCAAGAAATTGTCGGTTGAACGCATGAAGCTTGTTTAATTCGAGGTGTTTTTTGTACGACGTTTTTGTTTTTAGCTTTCGTCTTTTTTGGACGAGCAATATTTGGTGTTCAAGGGGAAAAATGTCCTTTGGTGTAGACCGACGACTTTGCACGAAATGTTGGCTTTGAAAAGTCGATATCCGAATGCGAAAATCATTGTTGGTAACTCGGAAGTTGGTGAGTGTTTCGTAAAAAAACAGTTGGTTTTGTACCCGAATTTTTGAGAAATTTAAAAATGGTGTCTTTGTTTTTAGGAGTTGAAATGAAATTCAAAAATCGTTTGTATCCCGTTCTCATTCATCCAATACAAGTCAAGGAAATGAAGCAAATAATTGACGTCCCGGGAAAAGTGAAAATCGGAGCCAGCGTGACCCTGGTGGAAATGGAAGAAGCTCTAAAAGAAAGAATCAGCACAAAACCTAGTAAAGAAATTTCCCGTCCCTCGAAATTCGAACGATTTTCTCAGATTTTTGTTAATTTCACAGAATCGCAGGTCAGAATTTTTAACGCGATCGTCGATATGCTGCATTGGTTTGCCGGGAAACAAATTCGTAACGTCGCTGTAAGTAACTTTTCAATTTGGTGCGTCGCATTCCCGTAAGTCTCGATGAAATGTACAATTTTTCCTTCAAAGCAGAACACAGAATTCAAAATTCGCGTTTTCTTTAGGCCGTCGGCGGAAACATCATGACCGGCAGTCCCATATCGGATATGAACCCAATCTTCATGGCTGCTGGAGTGACTTTCAACGTCTACAGTTTGGACAAAGGACATCGCAAAATTCCGATGGATCACAACTTCTTTGTCGGTTATCGTCGCAACGTCGTCGAACCCGACGAAGTTTTGGAGACTTTGGAAATTCCTTACACTACGGAGGTTCGACATTGCATCGACGAGAAATATGCGCAATAATATCAACAAGGATTACAATTTTAATTATTTTTCTGCAGGATCAATACTTTGTAGCTTTCAAACAAGCCAAAAGACGCGACGATGACATTGCTATTGTCAACATAGCGATCAATGTAATTTTCGAACCCGGAACAACTGTCGTGAAACATGCGCTCATCGCGTACGGAGGATTATCCCCGGTTACTAAATTGGCGAGAGACACGAGTGCAATAATGGCTGGAAAGTACGTTTTCTCCAAGACCCAACTTTTGTTAAACGTAAATTAAACCTGGGAATCACGCTATGAATTGTTAAAATTGCAGAGAATGGAGCGAAAGTATGTTGGAGACGGTTTACGATTCGCTGGCGAAAGAATTTCCGATACCCGGCGACGCGCCAGGAGGAATGGTACAATATCGCAAGACCTTGACTCTGAGGTAAAAATCGCATCTTCATGTAACATTCCAAGCGCGGTAAAGTCGCGAAATTAATATTTTCAAATATTTTGCAGCCTCTTCTTCAAAGGCTTCGTCAAGTTATCGAAGCAGATCCAGTCCCGTTTGCCGATCCCGCGTTTACCCAAGCAATTGGAGTCGGCATCCAAAGAATTTCGGCATCATTCGCCGAAAAGTTCGCAGTACCACCAGATTGTTAGTTTTGTTAAAAAAGTTGTTAAAAAAATACGTCATTGATGACAATTTCGGATGTTTTAGGTGTCTAAAAAGCAGGTTGAGACCGATTTGATCGGAAGACCGATCATTCACGCGAGTGCCTTCAAGCAAGCTACTGGAGAGGCGATGTACGCCGACGACGTTCCCGCCGTCGTTGGGGAGCTGTATCTTTCCCTCGTTTTGTCCACCAGATCCCACGCAAGAATCGTGAAAATTGATCCCAGTAAAGCGCTGGCCCTCGAAGGGGTCGTCGCGTTTTTCGACGCCAATGATATTCCAGACGAAAGACGATTCGTGGGGTACATAGAAATTGATGACGAGATATTTCCTAAAGAAAAAGTACATATTTCCGAACCAAGAAAATCTGATTCATCACTAATTTCATGGAACGATTTTCCAGGTCTCCAGCCAGGGACAACCGGTTGCAGCGATCGTAGCCGTGAACCAAAACATCGCCCAGAGAGCCGCTAAAATGGTCCAAGTAGAGTACGAAGATCTCAGTCCGGTCATCATAACAATCGAGGTAAAATTCGAAACGAGTAATTTCTTGTAAAAGGTCGGATTTTAAAAGTCGTTTTTCAGGACGCGATCAGGGAAAAATCGTTTCAGCCCGGATGCTCGAGAAGCATAGTGAATGGAAACACCGAAGAAGCTTTTGAAAACTCCGATCACGTAATTGAAGGCGAACTGCGAGTCGGAGGTCAGGATCACTTTTACCTGGAAACTCATTCCTGCTTCGTGGTCCCTCGCGAGGACAACGAGCTGGACATGTATTGTTCCTCGCAGTCTCTTTTGGCGGTGCAATCATTCACCGCTCAAGCTCTGCAGATTCCGATGAGCAAAGTCAACGTGCACACGAAGCGCCTGGGTGGCGGTTTCGGCGGGAAAGAATGTCGAGGGTTTTTGATTTACGTGCCGTGCGCCCTCGCGGCTGAC
>JABFQM010001396.1:0-21698 GCA_022816865.1 Zelostemma sp. ZL-2020
TAAAAAAAATAGTGCTTTTCACAGATCGATGTGAGATGCAAAGAACTTGGGTGGTGAAACATAAGGTTTTTAGTTCGTGATTGCCTGCATAGACGGCGCTGGCGTCGATCCGCTTGAGTTGCCCTGCGATTTCCGACTCGCCGCGTTTAAAGAATGATTTGATCAAATTTTTTGCAAACTGTGTTATCAGGGTTATTACGAAACTCAACCTCGATTCAAAAATTGCCAAAATGCGCGAAAGGAAGACACATTTCAATAGCGAAAGTTGCCTTGCGTAACTTTTGTCATCGAATTGACAAATGTTGAAATTAGTCAGCGTATTTCGAGCGGTGACGTAAAAATCAGTCGATCATAAACACCGAAACAAAAAATCGCCCGAAATGTCACAAAATCCGTTATTTTCAGCAATCATATAATACATAGTTTAAAAATGTGTTTATGAGTCTCAACTGTTTTCACAATCCTTTTCTGGCACATATGTAATCATGCATTTTATGATCTTACAATTATACGATTAACAAAAGTAATAATTTTCATAAACCTAAACGAATTTCAACTTTCCGATTCGCTGTAAAACATGAAAATTTTTGTTACAATGTTTGTTAATATTTTTCATCGGTGCAACTACATTTCGCACTTTGTGATGTTTCCATACTCGGATTAATCATTATTTTTATTCTTACTTTAAGTACGCTTTTTACATATTCAGTTCTCTATTTTCCCGATGCAAATTTGCGTAAATATGACGATAATATTACGTTCGAACGGACAATTTTGTTTTTCAACAAATTAATTGATACCGAGTACAAATTAATTTGACAGAGCGTCATTAAAAATGTGCAAGCCGTCGCGTAAAATGAAAAGAACGTCACGCGAAGGTACAAAAACTAGCGGCGAAGTAATAAATAAAGTGCATAACTATCAGGCTCATCATGACCGTACAACGTAATCGTCAATGTCGTAAGCCGCGGCTATTTTTTGCATTCACGAAAAGGTCGTTCTATTCTCATAAAGAAAAACAATTGCACGCAACTATTCGAATACGAAACGATAACTATCGAAGTTCCGAAGTCGCCTTGAAATTGCCGACTTCACTTTCCTTTTCCGCATTGAAAAATGACGAAGAAACAGTTGGCTTTTTCGTCGCCTTCGAATTTGTCGAGGAAAGAATTGAAAAACGAATTGAATGCGTCGTTATCGCATGAGCTTAACGCTCCGATAAAAATCTTCTCACGAGACAGCAATTAAAATGGAATTATCCGCGAGTCCACACGCTTCGAGTGCAAGAACCGTAGCGAATGCACGAATACACTGTCATAGCATTCAATGTCAATATCTATTTTTACAGCGTTCTCTGAAATGTACGGTTACTATTGTATGGTAATGTCTCTGATTTCGAATTAGAGGCGAATTCCCACTTGTGTGATTGAGCGTTTCCTCACTGGCTCATCAACGCGCGATTAACTGCATAGAATAATTTCCCCTTTCAATCGTTACCGCATAACTTGAAGCATTTCGAAGCGTATTGTTTTCCATCGCAGTTTTCAACCGTGTTCGAGCGTAAAAAGAGCGCAATGGAGAAGTGAAGCAATGCGCATTCGCAAGTTGCGATGAGGCGGAATTGAAATCGCAAAAGTGGAAATGTATTTTCTGGAAAGCAATTGCGCGTAACAGGGTCATGAAATTCTCCCCATTCGCGCCTGTTTTTAAAGCAAAAAAGTTGTTTTTATCGTCGGGAATATATAATTTCGTGAAATTAAACACGAAATTCATTGGTAATGTCTATTCAAAAGTTTCACCTTCGAATCCATTAGAAATGCAAATCGTTTTCGTTTCAATCTTCGTCTCGTGAAATGAAAGTTAATTTTACAATTCATTCTCGCGCGTTTTTACGTTCGAAAGTGACCATAGACGCAGAAGGAAATTGCAGTTTTTTATGAGCTCGCCAAGTTTCAATAATTACACATTTTATTCTCGGTTAAAAATTATGAACCGAGTTCCCCGATCAAAATTGAAATGAATCCTTGTCCAAAAGACGTCATTTTTTCAAAATATCATCGTCATCATTACACGAAAAAAAGGTTCTATTGGCAAATGCAACCAAACGTTTCGTCAATCCAACAAAATGAACAAAAAGTACAGCTGAATTCGACAAAATATTCAATGAAACAAAACCTTCCATCCAAGTGCCCTATCAATATCTTACGCAGCGATTGCGATGCATCTAAACGCTCTAAAAAGCCGAACTTGTTAACGAGGCCTCGGCTTGGGCAACGGCTGCGGTTGCTGGTGATGATGGTTCTGGTTCCAATGCGAATTAACAACCCTCGGATGAGGCTGACCGCGTTCCCCGCCATCATCCAAGCTCAACCCAGCAACGAGTTGCGCTATTTCTCGATCCTTCTTCTCTTCTTTCGGCAACGACATACCGTTCTGCCCATTAAATCCCAACGAGGCCAAACTCCCGTGACTCCGGCTACGGTGTTCAGCCCTGATACTATAGGAAAAAGCTCTTTCGTTCAAATGACCTTTGCGCCTATAAATCCCAGTACCAAATCTCGAATCATTATCCGGACTATCCGAAGATCGATGAGGTTCCGGCGCGCTTAAATCAGCATGCGAAGCCGCGAGTCTCCTCGAAGCGCTTATCGTCGAAGACTCCACTTCCAAATGTCGTCTTCCGCGATTTCCAGCCGTCCCATACGCCCCTGGATACATCGCCGGAGGCGGTGGGGGCGGAACCACCGGAATCGGCGCGTAAACCGGAACAATCGGCGCCGCTGCAGGAATGGGCCTAATCCCCCGAGGATGATGATGAGATTTCCGCGGCAGAGTAGCAGCCGGGACGAGAAGAACCGGGGCGGGTCTCGCCAAAGTCCCAGCAATGGAGCGGCTGCTCGGTGGAATCTGATGCGGATGCGGATAGTGTTGTTGCCTGACGGGATGGCCTAAAGTGTGATGACCATTGGCATAAATGGCCTGCATCGGATGATGATGCTGGATGACCTCTTCGTGGAGCGAGCGGCTCTTGAGCTTCTTAAGTTTCTTATTGGCTTTCTTGCTTCTCGAGGAAGAGGAAGTGGATTCCTCGAGAAGTAGCGGTTGAGCGGGCGGCGGTGGGGGCGGCGGAGGGGAAGGCGGCGCGACGAGTTGCCGGGGCCTGCTGCCTTTGGTGCTTCTAATAGTCCCTTGTTCCTGGTAGATGCCGTCTATATCGTCCCGGGTTCGGATCCAAACTTTATGGTTTTCGTTGCCGTTGTAAAGGCTACCATCATCCCCGGGATTCGAAGCTTCGACGAACCTGTTGTTCACCGGCGAAGCGTCCAAGGTGGTGCTAGAACCTCCGAGGGTGTGATAAATACTACCGTTCGAATGATTAGGCCCGTGGCCATTGCTCGTCGGCTCGAGACCTTTGGCGTAGCTGCTGTCGGCGTACGCGTGAAAGCAGCACCTCACGAGAGCGTTGGCGGCCATGTCGCGCTTGCAGATGAAGGCGTGGCACTCCAGGACCTTTATCCCGGTGGTGCGACGTAAAACAGCGGCGAAGAGCGGCGGATGATTGGCACTGGGCGTACGGGCAAACGGCGAGTCCAGAGGCAGAAATCTCGTGTCCGAGGTTTCTCCGTTTCCGCCTTTCACGTGGCGTACCGCGGCACAGTAATGCAGCGCTTCGATCGGGAAGAACCTCGTGACCTTCTTGCGGTTCTCGTCCATGTTCTCCAGCAGGAGGCCGTTACTCCAGACGCTGAGCCAGGAGTCGATGCCGCGGGTGCCCAGGGCGCCTTGCTCCGGGTAAAGCTCGCGCAGGGGTTCCTGGATACCGAGGAGACCCTCCTTGCTCGTGTGGGGTACCGAGCTACCGAGGTAGAGGACCCTGCAACGGCAGTACGGGGTCGCCGTGTCTTGATTCGCGCCGCGCATTTTCAACGTTTCGAACCTTTGAGGAAAGGACTTTTCAGCTGGTTCTCGCTCGAGCCCGCGGGCGAGTAAGGCAACAAACCCAGAACATGCCCGTTACCACGAGTTCCGGTCACCACTCGAGCACTCGCGCATAAGCATCGGACGCCGATACCGAACGACGCGTTACGCAAGAAACGATTCAGGAGAAAAATTGCGGTAAACGCGCGCGTAATTGAACGACACCCGCGTTACGTCGCTCACTTTCGAACGTGCCCCGGTTGCAATGACAAAAGTCGATTTCGCGGCAGCTGCACCGGCCGTGGAGATCTCGCATTAGGCCGTTATGGCCGATGGCCGATTCCTTTCCATCCGAGCTTCTCGTCGTCCCTTGCTCTCCCGTCGCTGCCCGTCGCCTCCTCCGCACTCCTGGCCCAGGTCTTTCAGGCCCCCGAGCTACGAGCTCGGTTCCCTCTTGCCTCTCTCTTTCTCCCTCTCCTCTTATTTTCCCAGGTCCCTCCTTCGCGGCGAAGGTATGCGAAGCGGCAGCAGCGCGCCTTACGTGCCTCGAGGAATTTGGCCCCGGTCTCTGTGTTGGTAGCCGTGGAATCCAGAGGTGCGGCTGTGGCAACCAAGGGTCGCGGCTTTTCCGCCAGGAATACGAAGACACTCGCTCTTTTTCATGAAAAACTCACGAACGAATCGGCGAAAATGAGAGGGAGATGATTGCTTCTTCTCGAACTCGCGGTGAAAAAAAGAGAATCGCGGAGCGAGGAGAGATAAGTAAAATACCGCGGCAAAGGCGGTTGGGACCGAACTGAGGAGGCCGAGTTGTCGGAGTCGATGGCGAAGCTTCGTTCCTGCTTTTCTAGAGAGGGGAACCGGTGTCTACCTGTCTTGTTCTTGCTCCTCTTGCTCGCTCTTTTCTTGGCTCAGGTAGAACATGACACACGTAAAACGCACCGACACCGGGAAGATGTACCATTGTCGGTCTACTTCGAATCGCCGCGTACGCACTTTGGCTTTTGCCCTTTATAGGTCAAAGATTGCACGGGACTCGGCTTTTATCTTCATTCGTACCGTTTTTCTTCTTTCTTCATTAACGCTGCGTTCTCGGCGTCGGGTTTCGTCATTCTTCGAGGTAAACAGAATCAGCAGGCACATTTCTTTTCTGTTTAAATGATTTTTATGCAGCGGATATCAGAACTTTATCGTACGTGGATGATTTCTAATTAATTTGTCGTGTTTGTTTATTTATAATCGTGACGCGTCCACTCGGAGAAGATTCGAGTAGAAATTTTTTTTCCACGAGTGAAAATACGTTTAGAAACTTGGAACTTTTTATCACGCTTTTTGTATGTTTATAGGAAAAGTATGAGGGTTCTCGCGCGTTGTAATGGCTCCGCGTTGGTGTGCGTAACTTTCATTGATAAACACATCGAGGATAAAACGCTCGGTTGCGTCAACCTCGAAGCGCGATCGCGAAAAATGTCACAGTTGCGCGCTCGTATTTTTGTAAGATTGAATGACCGCCAACGCGGCGCGGAAAAAATTACGTTCTATCGAGACGTGCCATTTTGGTACAGCTAATTAAATTTTTCTCTTGGCGTTACGTGATATAGCGTGATGCTTCGCGACAGATGCCATAATGAACTTTCACTTCGGCAACTCGGAAGATTCCGATATAGAAATTTTCATTCACTTTCCAATCCTCGGACATATGCATTACACGGATTTTCATTTAAAGGGAAAATGCTTTTCCGACGAGATTTCTATTCGATAGAAATGCAATTTCAGTGGAAACATTTTTTTATCACTGTAATTAATTTTTTCGAACGAAGCGAGGTTTAAAAATGAAGGAATGTGTCCTTAGTCTGTGGAAGGACGAGTGAGTCAAACGAATTCTAGAATTACCGGTTCCGATTTTACAACTAACATATTTCGCGCTTCTGCATATTTTAGATAATCGGCAAACTAAAATTTGCAGTGCCTCTTTCGCTCGTCAAAAAATTATTTTAAACCAAAAAAACCATAAAGCTAAAAATTGCTCAACATAAACTTCAAAACCCCTCATTTTTTATACGAAAAGAATCGCAAAAAATGTATTGCAGGAAAGAATAATAAAAAAAATGAAGTCGTTTTTTCGGAATCACGAGAGAATACTTGGACTAATTAAGCAGTAATTTCACCGCGACATCCGTTACTTTTGCGGTACGATGTATACAGAAATATGTAAAGCGCTTCTCTGTGGGTAAATGAGAATTTAATTATAGTAAAAGCAGAGAATACACAAGAATTCAAATGACATTCCGACTCGTGAGAGAACATTCCGTCTTTCGTCGATTCGTGAACGAAATGCGTCGACGAGTGGGTCAGTGGGTCGTCGCTAATTACAAAGATTCCAGTGGATCCCTACTTCTCTTTACCCGCTTGACGCCGATCCCTCTTCCTCCCGATGTCTATAGAATTGTTACTTCAAGACCGGACTCTCTGTAATCGGCGAATGGGATCATGTCCTGTGCCGCGACGAAGCGTGACGAGCATGACGACGACGACGAAATTTCATTTCACAAGCTCGGGAAAACGCTCACCATTTTACTGCATTTTTATTTCAGACAAGTGCAGTACGATGCTTTTTATGCAAATATTTTAGCTATTTAACTTCTTGATTTTCTCACACTTCGAAAAGGACGAAGCGAGGATTGGAAAAAACACCCCTCCCCGCCAAATTTCATGTATAATCTCGCGTTTCTTGATTAATTAATGACTTGAACCTTCGTTTGCATTAAAATACTGGCGTAATAGTCGCAATTTATGGCTCTGGATATGACTGTACAGCTATTAGAATAACGGAAGATACTGATACCGGTGAAGTAGCAGCGAACGCTTGAACTTGGAAAAATAATTTCTGCCAATCGTCTTTAAAATTATCGGCTTTTTTCATCGCAATTTTTGTGCCTCGAATGTTTTGTTATTTGGGACGTTTACGATGTTTTTTATCACGTTTTAAAATCGTTACAAGATAAATACCGTAACATTAAATGACCTGGAAATAAATCGTAGGACATCGAAATAAATGTTATTCGCTCGGAAAACGGGCGATAAATTATGCTTTTTCTCTCAAAACATCGGGTTAGGTCACGTTTTCATACATCGAAGAAAGTTCGAAACGCTCTCTGCTTCATGAAAAGTCCAGAAAAACAATTGTTTTTATTTGCATTTTATTGTTTTTTGAAAATGTTCCATTTTTGGGATAAGATTAGATTTTTTGTTTTTTTTGTAGGAAGAGAAATTAACGTTTTTCAACTCGTAATTTCCCGACTTTACTCGCATTCTTTCGATGTAAAATTACGAATGGTCTTTTTTTTTATCGATGTGCGTTTCAACTAATAAATATAATTGAATTATCACCTACGAGTGTACTAGCACCGTCATCAAGGTTTAAAAATAAGATGTTTTCTTCTTTTTATCGATGGAATGTTGTAATTTTCCGTCATAAAATGGATTTATCGCCCCGTAAAAATAGAATTCGCAAAAAGTATACGGGTAACAGAACTAAGTACGGAAAAAACACGTTTTATGCAAATCGTTTATCGTCTCGTAGCGCGGAAATGTCTTGCCTTGACCCCCCCTCCCTCCTCCCCCCCCCCTCCTCTGTCGTGGAATAATTAAAATTGTTTATATTCTTCGATATACGGTGATTTTAATTTACGAACATTACGCACAATTACAATGCGAACAAAGATTAAAATTGACTAACTTTCTCATTTGTTGCATTTTTCAGCCTCGTAAAAATATTGAATATTTAAAAAATCGATTTTTGAAAAATTGCAGATCAAAAGTAATGTGCAGCTTCGTTTTTATCTGCATTACTCTTGAAATAATCGATTACACATTATTTTTCGTACTTTAAAAAAATATTTACTCGCTTTTTTTCGGTTAAAAGTTTTGAATTTCCCGCGTTTCCATGGCAATGTCTATGCGCAAGTCAAGGCAGCGTGTTTCGAGCATGACGTGGTAGCTGTCAAATATTTACGTAAAAGTCGCGTATCATTACGAGTATTATCAAGTATTATACATGTACATACATAGTTATTTCCCGCAGTTTCGTGTTCCTCAAATAATATGAGGAACAAATTGAACGATGTCGTGCATACAACTTTCTAACTGTAATACCCAAAGACAAGGACGAGTCAGTATTATCGTGCTGCTATTGTTAAGCACGGGCTTTTTATTAACATCGAATGGAGATTATAACCTGAATGCCAATGGATCTAACAATCAAAGTAATTTCATTTCGACGGATCCCTCGATCGCTAAAAACGCGACTTCTTCCGAAAATGTCAAAACAAAGCCCTCGAACCTTAGTTCCGCTGGTGAGATTTCGGCGTCGAAAAAAATTGAAAATTCAACCACAAAACTTCTAAAGGTGAGTAAACTTAAAATCGACGAATCGAAACATCAATTATTTTCGGTAAAAAATTTGAAAATAAAAATTCTAAAAAACAATGCATAATTACAGATAAGTAGCGATGGTTCAAAGCCGAAAGAAGCGACGTCGGAAAAAACCGCGATCACCCTAGCGAGTGCTTCTCCCTCTCATCCAAACAGCTCCGACTCGGCGAATATTACAACAATGTCGACAACGCCGACGACTCCGGTCGAGCCGGTTTTGCCCGGCAAAGGCTCGGCCGAGGAAGAGCACAACAGCTCGATGTCGATATTTTTTGTGCTCTGCGTTTTAGCCCTGGGGATTCTCCTCATCCACCTGATGCTTTATACAAATTTCCAGTACTTGCCGGAATCCGTGGTCATAGTTTTCCTGGGCGGTCTCATCGGCCTTGTAATCAACCTGATGTCGCACCAGAACATCGCGAACTGGAGAAAAGAAGAAGCTTTCTCTCCCACGGCTTTCTTCCTGGTCCTTCTGCCGCCGATAATTTTCGAGTCCGGCTACAATTTGCACAAGGGCAACTTCTTCCAGAACATCGGGAGCATCATGGTCTTCGCGATCATCGGTACCGCGATCTCGGCTTTCGTCATTGGCGCCGGGGTTTACCTCCTGGGTTTAGCGGATGTCGCGTACAAGCTCAGCTTCGTCGAGAGCTTCGCTTTCGGCTCCCTGATTTCCGCCGTTGACCCGGTGGCCACGGTCGCTATATTCCATGCCCTGGACGTGGACCCCGTGCTGAACATGTTGGTCTTCGGCGAGTCCATCCTCAACGACGCCATCGCGATCGTTTTAACGACCTCGGTCCTGGAATCCAACAACGCCACGACCACCGGGGAAGCCATTATTCTCAGCTTGAACAGATTTTGTCTCATGTTCTTCGCGTCCGCGGGAATCGGCGTACTTTTCGCCCTCATCAGCGCACTTTTGCTGAAGCACGTCGACCTGAGGAAAAACCCGTCTCTGGAATTCGGCCTCATGCTGGTTTTCACTTACGCGCCTTACGTTCTCGCCGAAGGCATTCATTTGTCGGGTGAGACGTCGATCGTCGCCGGAATTCCAGGCTTTTTCATGAT
Source organism: Zelostemma sp. ZL-2020 (assembly GCA_022816865.1). Lineage (NCBI taxonomy): Eukaryota > Metazoa > Arthropoda > Insecta > Hymenoptera > Platygastridae > Zelostemma > Zelostemma sp. ZL-2020. Next base: position 9,424 of record JABFQM010001396.1, read on the forward strand.
TTTTGTTGTTGTTTTTCAGGAATCATGGCGATTTTGTTCAACGGTATCGTCATGTCGCACTACACGCATTTCAATTTGTCGACCGTCACTCAAATCACGATGCAGCAAACCATGAGGACGCTGGCGTTCATCGCGGAAACCTGTGTTTTCGCGTATTTGGGTCTGGCTTTGTTCAGTTTTCGACACCGGGTAAATTTGCAAAAGAAGGAAAGGAACTTTTTCAGGTTTTAATGTTTATTTGATTTTTGCAGGTGGAACCGGCGCTGGTGATTTGGTCGATAATCCTTTGCTTGGTCGGCCGCGCGGCCAACATATTTCCCTTGGCCATTCTAGTCAACAAGTTCCGGGAGCATCAGATAACGAAGAAAATGATGTTCATCATGTGGTTCAGCGGATTACGCGGGGCCATTTCGTACGCGCTTTCTCTGCATTTGGATTTTAGCGACGAGACGCGACACGTCATCATCACGTCGACCTTGATCATTGTTTTGTTCACTACCCTCATTTTCGGCGGTTCCACGATGCCCTTGCTGAAATTCCTCAGGGCCGAGAAGAAGCAAAAGAACAGCAGACGGAAAAAACGGGAGAAGGAAATTTCCTTGAGCAAAACCAGAGAATGGGTACTTTTGTGGAGCGAATATTTGTTATCTGTTTTGGGTGCAATGAATGACATTTGATTTGGTTGTTTTTAGGGTCAAACCATCGACTCGGAACATTTGTCGGAACTGACGGAAGAAGAAATGGAAGTGTCGTTTTTGCAGTCTCGAATACACGGTTTCGCGAGGTGGGATTTGAAATTTTTCATTCCCTTTTTCACGAGGCGTTTCACGCAGGAGGAGTTGAAGGATTGCAAATCCCAAATGACTGATTTGACGAATCAGTGGTACCAGGCCATAAGAATCAGCCCGCTCGAGTCGGACGAGGAAACTACGGCGTCCACGGCACAACTGACCGAAAACATGAGCGGTCAAAGCAAAAAAAAGAAGAAGAAAGGGCATCCTAGTCACGCCACTATTTTAAGCATTTAGAGCAACTCGACGATTTTCTAAATTTTCTGAAGCTTTGTTCGAATTGAAAGTTTGGCGAATTTTTGGAAAAGTAAAGTGCTTTCTGGACAAAGTACTCTTTCACCGCGTGTTTGCTTGATGCAAATTTAAGCGCGTCTCAGGAATTGCATTATTTCTTTCCGCAAGTTACAATTTAGTCCGTTTTTTAAGTTTGTAAATTATCCTCGAGTCTTGTCATTAATCGACTGATAGCAACTAGATAAAGCGTGAGAAACTTTGTTTGCAATAGTAGTCGGCAAATTTCCGGTTGTTAAATAATTTGTTACACGTGTAAATACCAAAGTTATCTTTCTGTGGCATTTATACATTGTTAATTTTTAAGGGTAAATTCGTTGCTCCGAAATACCACACGCACACATTTATCGGGAAGAATTTGGATCGCGTCCGTCCAGGTAAGAAAAGTATACGTGGACCTGGAATGAGAAAAGGGATTTAAAAATCGATTGAGATTGGTCCGAAATTGAAGTAGATTGTTCTCGAGAAAGTGGTTTTCTCATGCCGGGTCACATATTGCGAAATTGGAAGTATGGGTACTTAAAAGAAGACAAAAAATGTGTGTAAAACATTGCAAAGTACACACTTTTGTTCCTATTATTCTTAATTTATATTTCTTTTCTTTTCGAAATGTTTAAAGGTCTTTAATTTGAAGTTATGCACAGGAAAATGTGATTGAATGTACATCGAAATCGTCGTCATATTTTAAAAAAATCGCAGGACATGAATAAAAATACGTTTATAAAAATGCTCCATGCTTTTTTCATTGCTTGAAAATAACATCGTGGAAGGCAATATAAAGACGCCGATTCGTAATTAGGAATTTTCAAATTTATTAACTTTTGCTGTACGCGAAGAAACGGAAAACAAAAAGGAATAAAAAATAATATATATACACGAATGAGAAGTCGAGGAAATGATACAAACTCTAAACATCAAATCCATTTATTCTCTCGATTTTCATGTGTGATATCAACACATCCGCTTTCCTTGCCTTTTCATTCGAAGACTGGAGCACGCTTTTTTAATAAATAGAGATTCCACGTCGATTCTCGAGCCGTGCCAACAGCAATGACAGATTCCTGAACCCTCGATAAACCGCGTATAAAATGCGCAAAAAAAGTACATTGGAAGTCCATTCTCGAGTCCGAAAAAATCGAGCAATCCCGCAATCGAAAATGCAGAAAACCGCGAGTTCAATGAAAGTGCCATTCCTGCGTTTCGGACGCTCCAGTCGCCTTCGGCGCGCACGTTTTATCAATTATGAGTAAAATTCAAAAGATTCAAAAGATCACGTACCGCCAGGGTCTATCATGCAATGTTTCTCGGAGCCAATGTTTGCTTGTTTTTGCGGGCATTAGCTAAGCATGCAGAGTAATATATCCTACGCTCGTCGATCGCGAAGAATTCGGTAAGGCCCAAACGGCGACACGATCCAGACGAATTCAAATTTGGGTCCCTCTACAAACGACTCATCGTTACGATTATTATTATTATTATTACATGGTATTATTACGATACTCGTTATTATCATTACTTTGTTATCTCCAATTAAATACTCGTCAAATATTACGTTTCTTTCGAAATTTGCAATGCTCTCGAGCTTCGGAGACTGGGACATCGAACTATACACATTATCGATATTTATTATCATTGTCCTAGCTGGCTCTAAGCGGAGATAATGCGCCCTAAGCGTTTTCGTCAATTTACTGTGAGGTTTCATGAAAAATCCAACTTTTACGGAATTACAAATTCCATCGATTTCACGACTTTGAATCTGCGGCGTTTCTTACAAACTTTATTATACTCGCTATTTTTAAATGACGTACTGTACAAATCGCTATTCGTCGAAGCACAGTCGTTCGCGCAGCTTCCATGATTCGCTGTCGAATAACAATATTATTAAAAAACGCTAAATCGTACAAATGGAAAAATCAAAGCGGGAGCGGCCAATTTCGTTAATCGACTACTAAATCTAATCGTTCGAACAGTTTTTTTGCATCGATCGATTGCATTAAATTCGCTATTTTATGGCCCATCTTTTTTACACGTGACACGCGTTTCCAAAAAAAAAAGTCGGCCACCTTGTCATTGGGTACAGAAAGATTTTTATTGACAGAGAGCTCGAGCGAAAAGTACTCGCCATTGCCACGAGTACGTCGCATTTTTTATTTCTTTCGTCGTTCGATTTCTCGCAAGAATTTCGGGTTTACAAAAATATGCAATTAAAACATTCGTTCTTTTGTTTTTTCGAAAATATACAAGGCAAATTTGTGAGTACGAACGGCAAATAAAACAACCCCTAGTCGTAAAACACGAATGAGTATTCGCAATTTGTGCTGTAGCTGAATCGAGGATTTTTTTTTCGATCGACAAAATTCATTAAACTTAAAATACTATTAAGACTTGTATTCGTCGAAAATCGAACACGAAACAGCGCTACATCCAAGATTTCCTTCCACTAAACAAACGGGGAAAAAAAAAGGAAGAAAAGATCCCCCGCGATAAACGTCATCAAAAAAGAAATGAAAAATGGCAGACGCGCATTTCTCGAAAAATCATCCTTTAATCGAAGAATCGGGCCAAGATACGAAAAAAGTTTTGTCGTAAACAAAGGAGAAAATCCAATGGCGAGTACCGAGAGTGTTTCTTAGGAAGAATGCGAGATTACGATTCGAAGCCAGGATGGAATGTAACGAAGGTTTGACACCGGAGATTACAAAACATTATATTTCTCTATGTACAAACGAACAATTTTCTGAGACGCTTTTTTTCGGCCGTATTTAATTTGCTTGGCAATCTTGGTCATTTTTCCTACAACACTCTCGGGCCGTGACGGCGGAGCGACGCGCCAAGAAATTCAATGATGCTTGGTCGGCGAAGGAGGCGATCACTTGATCTGCAGCCACGAATGTTTGAGGCACTCGGCTGCCGTTGCTCGCACGCTCGGGTCAAACTCGAGCATCGGCGTTAGGAACTGGGCGAACTCGCGCGCCTCGCTCGGCGACCAGTCGTATTTCTCCGTTAGCACTTCGTACAGTCCCCAGGGCTTCAGTCCCGTTATGTGCTTCAGCTCGCCTTTTTTCGTGAAAAACATTCGAGAATGTTTGCCCGACAGCGCGATGCGTCGCGGTATCGTCCCCAAAAGTTCTATTATATGAGCCAAATGGTCCTCGTCTCTGCAAATTTCACAACCGTTAAAACCTTCATCTACTCCAAAGTCATTTCTCATTTTCACCTGCAATAATCCTCGCCACTGTGCGGCTCGAATAAATAATCTCCGGTGGCTAGTTCAAAGGCCATGCAAGCCGTCGACCAAATGTCGGCGGAAGTGTTGTAACCTGCTCCCAACAACACCTCTAAAGATCTGTATTGTCTCGTCTGGATATCTTCGGTAAATTTCTTATCGACCCAGCAAGCATTCCCGAGATCCGCTATTTTCACTTCAACGTCGCTGTCGACTATCGCGGGATCCAACGGTGCCACCGACGCGCGCTTCAGCGGTTTCGGCTCAGGTGGATTTTGGTTGCAACCTATGCAAATTCAATACTATTATTACACATTCTTTCAATCGAACAAACTGAATTTCGCATTATTGAAATCACATGATTCATCGACAACTCGTACTTCCATTTCAAGTGTCGCAGATTTGCATGTTGTTATAATTAGAAAAATTACCATCGGTGATATCATCGCTGTCGTCTAGATCTGGCTGCATGCCCTCCCCGCAGCTCTTCTCAATGATATTCTCCATATTACAAGAATTAACATTTTCCATTTTCGGCTCGTCCTCGTCGACCTGGGTTTCGATTTTCTCGCCGCCCGCTAAACCGTCGACACCGTTAACGTGCAACGACGGAAGGGACAGTTCCGAAATATCCGGCCAGACCTTGCTCTCGGTACTCTCCTCGATGCTCTCCGTGTTTGTCTCCTGATCAGGACTGTTATTCTCCACCTCCCCGTTCGCCTGCTTAGTCTGCTCCTCGATCTCTTCGATCTGCTCCATCTGCTTCTTCAGCAACTCGTTCTGCCGCTTGGCTTTCTTCTTCAATTTCTTCCTCTTGTTTTTCGACATTTTCGAGTTGGGTATCGGCTCCTGGAACTCTTTCGGAGCCGTGGAAATTAGGGAAACCGGCAATTTCAGGCCCAGCGAGTGCAGCTCCGTTGCCTCGCTCGCCAGTTTCTTTATGTAAGCCTCGTCCACGCAAATCAGCACGTTTTCCGGCTTTATATCCGTGTGAATGATTTTGCCTGAAATTCGAAACATTTTTTAATAGTAAAACCCACATTTCCCCGGTTACAAATCACGAGGGGACACCCACATTTGTTGTGAAGGTAGTCCAGGCCTTCCAAGACCTGCCTAATGATGCGCTTAACGTTGTTCCTTGGAATTCCTCTATAGTTGGATTTAATTATCAGCTTAAGTAAGTTGTGCCCCAAGACCTCGAAGACCATGCACACGTGGAGCCCGTTAATCCCACTAATTTTGAAGTCGTTGAGCAGCTGGACAGTTTTGTTACGCTTGGGATCGTTGGGATCCGTTTCGCGCACGTCCTTCAGCAACTTAATCTCATCCAAAGCCGTCTCCGTGAAGTGAGACGCCGATTTCACCACTTTCAAGGCCACGTATCGCTTGTCCTGAAACAAAAGCCGCAATCAGTTCCTCGATTCCGACCACTCTCTTTGTACCGAAACGATGCTCGTACTTGCAAATCCCAACAGAGCCAGACCGTGGAAAAGTGTCCCCAGCCTAATTTCCGAGTCACGTGGTAGCGATTCAAAAAGAGGTCGCCTATTTTCACGGGGTGATAACCGCCCTTGCAGTAATCGCTGCTGTCCTCTTGCTCCTCGTCTTCGCTGCTGTAAATTTCGTCGTCTTCTTCTATCGTCTCATTGCTCGAACTAAAAAACGAGAATTGCCGAAAATTACGAGGAAAAAAAAATTGTTTTCGAGAAAAATACGAGAAGGCCGAAAAAAGGTAACCTGTTGGAATTGCCTCCGGAGTATTGGCGCTGATTGGCCGAGTCTTGAAATCCTCTCTGAGCATTCGCGACCTGGCCCTTCGAGCTCTGCCCCGAGGAATTCTCGAGTTCGGCCTTACCCTTGCGTTTGCTCGGCTTGTGCCGCTTTTTCTTCGCTTTAATAGCCAGGACCCTCCTGTTCACGTCGATCTTTGCGCTCATCGCGGCCGTTTCCTGTCGCCCAACGTGCTCGCTCTCGCTTCCGCTATGCCACCCCTACGTTTTCCCTCGGATCCCGAGCGTTTTATCACTCTTACTATCGCGTCATCTTCGCCGATCTTTCGCGGCCCGCACACTCTCCGCACTACTCCGTACGGTTGTTTGAGTATGGCTGCTCTTATTCCATCACGCTTTTTACGACTGTTAAAAAGCGGGCGGCGACGCGAAAGAGGTCACGATGCTTGAGAGTCGCACTTTGGGAATCGCGGATTTTCGGCGCGTACGAAACTGTCGTCGTCCAAGAGGCGCGAGACTTTTTGGACTTAATTTATACGTTCCTTGCAATTCGCGATTTAATAAGTATAGATATATACTTCGTTCTCTCGCGGCGTGACAGCAGACTCGCACGCGCGGGGAGACGATGTCTAATGACACGGGGGATTTTGCGTCCTTGTTCTTCTTGGGGAGAGGGAAAAAGACACGCGAGATCGACGTTTTACCTTCCCGCTTCAATTCAAATTTGCCCCGATTTTCGGCGTTCTTCTATTTTATTGAAATGAATAAATTTTGTCGTAGCCTTGAATTTAGGTTAATTAAATCCCGCGAAACAAAACAATTGGGACAAGAAAACGAATCTTAGCAACAGTTTTTATTTATAACAAATTGGATTTGGAAATTTCGTTCTAGTTTTATTGAAAATCACAATTGCACATTATTACGATTAAGGGATATAAGAATGCGTTTCTCCGCACTGTACATTCGTAAAACTAGCAATAGATCGCGAACGTTATTTGCAAATGAACTATATACATATAATACAAAACACAAAAATAATAATTTTCATAATACAAAACTTGATCGAGTTAAACAAAGTAAAAAAAAACAAAAACAAATCATAACATGTTTCGAATCTATTGCTACTTTTCATCTTTACATCGTTTCATAGAATCTCAGAATTTTAGTGGCTTCGATTGACATTGAAGCCCGCGAATTGCCAGCGTCTTTCCATGTTCGCCCCGATCCCCAACAATTCTTGCTTAAACACCTGGGGAAACCGTTGCATCAAAGACTCGACTTCGTTCGGTCTCAAACCCGGCTCTATTTTCTGCAAATACGACCAGATGTAATCCACGCTCGCCCCGAACGGATGAATATGAAGAAACGTAGCGATCAAGCCTGCAAATAAAATCCTGATCATAACAACATTCTTTTTTTCTACTCTCCCTCTTCTCGATTCCTTGCCTATCAATTTCACATCTTTTTGAGTAACTTGAACGCAAGACAAAGGGACTAAAATGGGCTTGGATACGTCCTCGTCCCCAATATCGTCGTCCTTGTCCAAAGTGATGACCTCGTTATCTAAGGGCTCTTCTTTCTTCGTCGCGCTCAGCTTCACCGTCAAATCCTTGATCTTCTGATCATCCTGGACCTGCTGCTTCCTCGACTGCGTTAGCTGTTCCTGCATGCCCTTCAAAGTCTGCTGCAGCATCTTCGACTGCTTCTCCTTCGCGTCGATTTCCGCTTTTGTTTCGGATTTTAACAAATCCACCTGGACGAAGAAATTTCGATTAGTTTCCGGAGACTTTCTGGGGTGATAAACTTTGGGGTACCTCGTTTTTGTAGGCTTCAAGCTGGCATCTCAAACTGTCATTTTCCTCCTTCAACGTCTGCAGCTTTTCCGCAACCTCGTGCGAGTCCGACTGATTCCGCGGCTTTTTTCGCTGCGGCTCGTCCTCGTTGTCGGAAACTTCCATCTCTCCTTCGCCCTCAGTCGACGCATCTTCGAGCTGGACCGCCTTGATTTCCTGTCACGGATCAAATTCGATTAAATTCAGGTACCAGACGCGGTCTATTTCACCCTCTATATTTATTATATATACATGCACGTTCATGTGTCATTATTGAAAAAGCACGGGGAATATTTGTGTCTTTTTTTTTAGCTTCTTGTTCCCATCCCTTTGTAACCGAAAATCATATCCCAACGTTACATCGTTGGAAATTTTAGGAAAAAAAACAAATGAATGAATGCGTAGTCAGTGATCTGAAATTTTTGGAAAAATTTTGGATTTGAATTAATTGTCCGTTGGGTAACTTATTGTATCTTACCTCCCGTGCACGAAGCTCTGAAGCACAGAAAGAAAAGCTTCAGATGAAGCAAAAAAATCTTTGTAGGGGAGAGTGTTGTACCTCGGAACATTGCGTTTTTTCATAGAAATATTGCCGCTAATGGAAGTTGATTTTTACGAATTATTGGGCGCCATTTTTTACCCTGAAAATCTCCGTATTAAAAATTCGGAAAAAAAATAAAAATGTGTGTCCATAGCATTTTACTTTGAAATCGCTGATTTGGATGTTGAAAAAGGTGGAATCGATTGTTTTTGTGTGATACAAATAAATTAGACGTGTCTTAAATGTTAAATAAATTACACATCAAAAGAATGTATTTTCAATTCAATCGCGAATATTCCAAATCGATTTTTCAGGCATTAAAGGGACCCTGCAATCAAAAATAAAGAAAAGTTGAACACATTTTTTCTTGCATATTTTGACCTTTTCAAAATATGTTAAAAATGCCATTGTATTCGACGAAGAAATTTATTCACCGCTTGCTACTTTTTTCTTTTTGTTTTTCAGCATTCAAAAAATTAACGGAATCCTATTTATCCATAAATTGACTTCCTGATTTAATCACGAGTTTTTGAATGTATAAAAAAGATACCGACCCGATGAATTTTTCATTTTTCGATTTCAACAAAAGTTATGAATTTTCAAAGTTGAAAAAAGCGTTTTTTCGAGAGAAAAAACCTGAAAATTCGTAACTACGAATTAAAAAACAAACACCAAAAATCCAACGCGTCAATATCTTCTTGACTCATCCAAGAACCTGTAAAAAAATCGGAAACTCAATCGACTAAAAAATGGGCCTCCGTTAATTTTTTTAAAAATCTAAATTTTAGTTATTTCACCGAAGATCGATCAAAGACTTTGCTCGGATGCAATTTAATTTTCGATGGTACCATTAAGATGCAATTGAAGCCCATCCAGAAAAATACAAAAAGTGTTCCAAGGTACAACACTCTCCCCTACCATATAATACTTCGCAACGGAAAAAAAAGAATTTTTTCCTTTCCCTCGTTACCTGTCCAGCAAACCGAGCTGTGATCGTCTTACTTTCGAGAAACAAGCTAAATTTACCTTTCCCTCATTACCAAAAAAAGATGCTTATTGTGAAAAAGTACGTGTCTGACTGTCCCGGTGGAAATGTCCCGTCGCGTTTCCGCTACTCACCTGCCTTCCATTTTGCAAAATTAAGCGTTAGAAATGCAGATACCGTAAACGACGCGAGATGAGAACAAGTGTTTTTCTTGCGGGGTTGACGGTATCTGAAGACGAAGCGGTACCATTGAAACTGGAATGCGAATACATACCGAAGACTGTTTCTTCCACATTTCGATGTTCTTGCGTTGGGCCTTGGTGAAGTGATCCCAAACCTTCTTGTGGCTGGCGGCAGTGAACACGCGTTCAATCTGACTGACTGTTGATGACACGGATGTCGCGTGTTGCATACAAAAACACAACAAATCTGTTGTACACCCTGCTATCATTGTTTCTACTCGACATATACGCTTACACAACGCTCCCCGCTTGAAATTTCGAGCAAAGCCGATAAAGACCGGACCTTTTAAGTACTTTCACTAGAAGACAACTTGAGAATTCGAACCGTTTCTCACATTGTCTTCCGACTGCTTTACCCAACACCTCGTAAAAACTTAGCTCCACAGGCATGCACTTCGCTGGCCGTAAAACTATTCTCTATGAAATCGCAACTATTCTTCCTTTCTCCTATAATTCATGTTCTTTTTTCCAGCGGAGAAACGAGAAAGACTTTTTGCCTTGAAACTTACCGGAAAAAGCGAAACTTACCAGAAAGCAGTTTCTGCCTAAAGAGCAAAAAACTGATGATTGGCTATGAACTTACATTGTATCAAAAGACCCTGCATTCGTCCTTTCATTAGTTCCTTGGCTTTCTGCAGTTCCTCTTCGTACGACGCTTTTTCCGTTAGTAATCGTCTCACATGAGAATTCGTCGACTGAATCATGGAGTAGAAAGTATTGGCGTTTCGTTTAGTGCAGTCTCCGCGTTCCAGCCACGTTACCACGACCTACGATTCATTTTTCATTATTCAATACCGAATTCGAGTACTCGAATCTTCAAGTACGCTTACTTGAACCGCCTTCATAAACGTATCGTCTTGCTTGATTTTTTCGCAAATATTCGAGGCTTCGTGGTCCGTGTAATGAACTATGGGGGGTGGGCTCGATGGCGGCCTTTGCCTCTCCTTCTCCACCCTTTCCCGGTGACGCTGTTCCCTTTGCAACTGCCGCTGCCTGCATTCCCATTCGTACTGGTCATCCCTTGCCTAAAACCATCCAAAATTCATCATCTCGAAATCCAGTCGAAACAGTATTTCCATGAAAAGGTTCAATTGCCTGGGCGAAATCAACGTGCAGTCTCCCGGTGTTCGCGGCATCGCCGTTGGATCCTATCCGCACTCTGTACCCGGACAAATAAATCGCGGCGTCAACGCTCGCCTCCAGGACGAATCTAATGTGACAAAAATTCTTCTTCGACAGTCTCAGCGTCGTTATTTCTCCGCAGCGCTCGAAAATTTCCTGGATTATCGCTTCGGTTATGTTCTCCGGCAAACCTGTAAAAACAGTATATTTACAAAACTGCCCAGAAAGCATGAAACATTATGGCTATTCGGAGAATGAAAAGTGCATCACCTCCGACAAAAATCGTTCTACACCCGGGCGGCCTTTCGCGAGTCGTCGGAGGTGGAGCGTTGGGATTCGGAGGGAACAAAGTGCAGCTTTTGCAATGAATGATTTCCTTGTTGCCCTGGGAAGTCGCAGGCGCCCCAGCTGGAAGAGTCATCAGCTGCGCCGCAGTGTCATTCATGATCTGCTCGGTGTTCAGGATCTGAGCCGCCGCCATCATGGTGCCGTCATGGGCCATCATGCTCATTCCCATGGGAGTTGCGTAACTATGCGAGTGTCCCATATGAGGGCCCATCGCCATATCACCCATCATAGAGGTCATTGGCCCCATACTCATGCCCACCATCGGGTAACCGACTCCCATACTCCAGACTCCGCCCGTGGCTTCCATTTGTGTCCCTATCACCGGCGTCACAGTGCTCGAATTACTCGTGCTCGAGCCTGGTTCGGCGCCGTTCGCGGTACCCTGACAATTGGCACCGCCGGAAGACGTCGAACTGCTTCTTTCGTCGGTTCTGCGCTCTTCTCTTCGCTCCCTTTCGTTCCTTTCTTCTCGCCTATCCCTGTCTCTGTCTCTTCTGTCGTTTCTTTCGCTTCTGGACCTACGGAAATTTGAATTCGAATGTTTATTTGTTAATTAATGCGTGGGATAAAATCGGGATAAACCTTCGATTATTATCTCGGTTTTCTCGGTCCCTTCGGCTCTCCGTTTTCTCGTTTCTTCGATCGATATTGTCCTCGGTACTTTCTCTAACTACGGGCGGTTGATTTTTGTTTGTGCTGAATTCGAGGGGCGAATCGTTCATGCCGGGAAGAGGTATCGGCGGTGGCAGTGGATGAAATCCTTGACTAGCTAATTCCATGAATCTCTGTGGACTAGGGATGGGTCCTAACGGTCCCATCGGACCCATGCCTGCTGGGAAAATGTTTATAATTTAAAAAAATGATATTAAAACAGCGAGGATCGAGTTTCATGCGAATTTACTGAAGTTTACTTTCGACCGATCGAAATTAATTCGTTTACGCGATAATAGAAGGTTAGAATCGAAGGGGCCTTACCCATCGCGGGCATCGGAGCTGCGGGCATTCCCGGAAAATTGTAAGCCATTTCTGCATCGAAATACGAGACCTACAATTTTCCGTGGGGAATACGCGATAAGAGAGCGGATGATAAGCTACGGACTTTTCACCCTTTTCACTCAGTTTTCACACACGCACACGCTCTCTTTCCCCCTCCCTCGTCGCCCGGAT
>JABFQM010001397.1:0-21665 GCA_022816865.1 Zelostemma sp. ZL-2020
GATTTTTTCTCCCTTCAAGGTCAGACCTTCAATATGGCCGAGGTACGGCTCGTCTCGAGATCAGAGAGTTAAGAGTCGGGGCTTAAGAGGCCCATAAACATGACGTCCCTGTTGTATCACTACTGATACCAAGTTATGGCCGATTCGGGGCGCAATACGCATGCGGCTCATGAAACTTTCGACTCGTACAAATGCACTTCCGTATGAACTCGGACGCGTACACGCATTTATCCCTTGTATAAAATAATGACAATCGTAACTCGAGGCAGGAAAAAAATCGATCGACAACTCTATAAACGCGGGCCACGGTTTTTCGAGTCTCTCTCGGCCTTCGATTGGCCAATATTTCGAAAATTGTCGTCGCTTGGGTCATAATTATTTACGAACTTTTCGTTCTCGCGCGGATTAAATATTCCAGCTTTTGTGTAAAAAGAGAGGCTTATGGTATATCGACCTTGTCCATTACACACGCGGGGAGAACCTGTATTTCGAACCTGTTGCAGGTTTCTTCATTTTCGTTGAGTCGATACGGGTTTTTCAGTCGAAAAACAAAAGTACTAATTGAGCGCGGTAAATCATCGAAGCGTCGTTTCCTTTCCTTCGTACGAGAAAGAGACGAAATTTCGTGAAAACGGGACGACGGGCCTGGAAATGAGAAAACGTCGCCTTCGTTTTCGACTCTCTCGAGCCGCGGGAGAGCGCTCGGCGCGACGGAGAAAGTACTTTTGCCGCTGCGAACGATAGAAAAAGCGAGCTTCGCTTATGAATCAAATGCCATCTGCGAAGCCATCGAGATACAAACCACTTCGAAAGCCAAACGAGCGACCGGTTTCTGCATTAACCGATTTTCTGCAAATATCTTTTACTTTGCCGTAAAAGGCGACTCCGGCAACTTCTTTTTTCCCCGATAAAAATTACGTTTTTTATCCCCCGATGGGGACACTTTTCCACGCAATTTTCCGAGGTTTAAAAAACATCCCATATGTTTCATGGGATTTACCCAGGACGAAGGGAAATACTGATCATCGTCATTTGTTATTCAAATGTAAGCGAGCGGAGTAACGTTATTGTACAATTATTCGACTCTTTCGTCCATTGTAGAAGCCACATCCCCAGAAAAAAAAACTCCATATTCAATAAAACGTTTTCCCCGCGCGATACATTCTCTAATTTATTCCCTGCGCGCGTTTTAACTCGGCCCCTTTCACGATCTTTCACCCTCGATATTTCTGTCAGCGAGTCCAGTTATTCCCGTACAATAAAAAGCAACGTCGTAGAAACGTTTTCGTGGAGTGGCGCGTTTTCATCCCTCGTCATCGGGACCCATCCCTGAAAGGATCGGGGGTGTATTCAGAAAAGTGCCCCCGGGAGATCAGGTAGGGCACCGAAATCTCGCGCGTATAAATAAATACGGGCCGTGCTCACAGGTGTCTCGTAAAAAAGGAGGCACACGAACTCTGCGGTCCCCATTCTCCGGGCCCAAAGGTCCCTTCTTTGGCTCTCCGCGTGGTGCATAAAGGACGGACCCGCCGTATATCTTTTCATCTCTCTCTCTTTCTCGGCCTATTCAACGCTCCCTGGATGCTGGATCCTCTCGGCCTTGCACTTTTTGTCCGTGACCTGCCCGCTTTACACCCCCTCGCTCTCGGGGATGAAAGGCCCGGGAATTGCACGCTTTGAACCCTCGTAAGCAAGGATTTGAGAACCAGTGACGCAAAGTTACAGAAGCCATTGTTCGCCTTGGCTTTTTTCCTCTTTTCACGAACTTTCAACGTTTTTGCAATCGGTTTTGTTCAATTCCAAAAAGGATTTTCGGAAAATCTTGGATTCAATCAACTTTATTGAATTATTTCTCTGTTTATTCGTTCATTTATTAAGAACCCGCTCAAATTGAATTTCAATGAAAACTGGTTTTCATTTATGGAATTGTTTATTGATTTTTAGTTATAATTTATTCGACTCGAACGTAATAATGACAAAAAATCTAGAATATAATTAATGTTTAATCGAATCCTTATCATATCAAATTCTTATCTTATCGATTTAATAATTTCTTTATTAACTCGTTATTTATTTTTAGAACAAACCGCTTAATTTATTGTTATCATTTAACAAAGTTCGAAAAAAGATTTAACGACAAACAACTACAATAATTCAATTCGGAATTATTTATTTTCGTCCTGGTCCCTTGGGAACCAGATCGTCCCTGCGTCGCCCTTGACTCGTGAATTTTATTCAAGGGCACGTAAAAACCAGAAGCGAAACTCGTAAAAAAAAAAAACAGTTTCTCCTCTTTCAGAGGAAAGCGGCGTCGTCTCTGGAAAATATGCTCGGAAAATCGGGGATTGTTTTAGAGCAACTGCCAAGGTTTCCGGTTCGTCTTGAAAGATTTGAGGGGCCGGGCTCTCCAGCTTTTTTCCCACGACCTCCCGACGCGACCGTTGCGAGTCTCGTTTACGGGGGTGTCGTGTCGCAGGGCTGTTTTCACACATGCTCCGATCCAAAAGAGGATCTTTCACGGTCCCTTCACGAGAAAAAGAAACTGCGCCTCGAACTCGTGAGACGACGCGTGTTTTTGTTGAGCAAACAACGCCCAAATTCACGTGTTTTTGTCATTTTCTTTTTCCCTCCGGAGAAATTGTTTTCGCCGGCATTTCTCGGAGCGAGTTTTTGCCGGGGAAAAGGGTTCGTTAAATATTCCAGCGACGACATTGAAAAATCGGTTCTCACAGAATTTCCGACTCGAGTTCCTTTTTTTATAAGTATTGTTGTGTAATACGAAAGAGAGAAAAGGTCTTAAAAATAAATGCAAGCGACGTAAACAAACTTATCCATTTCCCGTGGCATTCGTCATCTTTACGCTCGGGATTGCGTAAGCAATTAATGAGCTTTTTCCTCGGGAACGAGCGCTCCGCGCTATGTTATCGAAAATATGCCGTTTTGTATTAACAATAGACCGAAGAAAAGTTCTTTTATCTTCGTCGACTCGAGAGCAATAAAAGCCGCATTTAATTAGCTCCGAATTAGATCGAAAAATTCATTTCACTCGAATTTTCACGCTCGAGATGTGAATTCGTTTTCGTTAAGAAAACATCGACGAATTGCATAAGTTTCAATTTTATCTCCCCGCATTTGACTTTCTAAGCAACGAAAGTATCAATGACTTATTGTCCCGTGAAATATGTTTTGAGCCATGACAAAGAGCCAATAGACTTTTCGTGATAAATATTCACGCGGCTCGAGATAAGATAAATGCTTTTTCATCAAGGGGCCTTTTTTACAACTCTTGCGAAATCGAGTGACATTATTTCCCCATGAAATTCAATTTTTATCTCCCATCAAATCAAAACATTGACGAAATTCTGCGGCGACTGAATCCGAACGATTTCACGGAATTCACCCTGAACAAGGACGAATCATTTTCCATCATCGCTGCGATAATTGGAGAAGTTGAAACCATAAATTTCCCTTGCGTTCTCCGTTTCCTTTTCCTTTCGAAAACGACGGAAAAAAATACGTGGAAAAGTGTCGGAGCGTCCAGATGGCTCTTGGGAACTGGTTTCGTTCGATTCGTGCGACACTCTTGGTTTCTCGGTGCTCGGCGAGTCCACTAGGGTGTATCCCCGGCTCGCACTACGGACCATAACACATTCCCCGGCCATAAAAGAAGCCGGGCTTCTCGCGAGAAGCCGAAGCGGAGAAAAATCCCGTGCCTCGGAGAACGCATTATTCGTGTTATGACTCGGGTTCGCCAGCTCCGATAGTCCAATTTCTCCCCTGGCCGATTTTACAAGCCGGCAATTAAAATCTCTGCTGAAAAAGTTTAGCGAGTTCAGCATAACGAACTTTTTAACTTCGCTCGAGAGGTATAGTTTGCATAAAATTGCGGGGACTACGAATTTTCGTCGGGGCCCATTACGCCTCCTAAAAATCAGCATTTTCGTCGATAAAAGTGGCTTTTTAAACACTCGGTAAAATATTTCTTGGTAAACGTGGTGCAAAACCTCTTTTTACAACAATTTATTCCCACAGAAATTGTTTTTTCGGCTCGTCGCGATCCCAAAGTTCCATTTTTCTCCGCCGCTTTTACAAAAACTCCCACCTCGAAAACGGGGGATGGTTTTTCCCGGAAAATCAGTTAGAAACTTTGTCCATTTTCGTTTCGAAATGTTCTACGAAACGGCACGAACGCAGGTGCTGTTTTCATGTTTAAATTAAACTTGAAAAAACACGTTTACGAACGAAAATGTTTTTTTGAGGTTATGCTGACTCCGGTTCCCTCGTGTTAATGGAAAACGTGACGTTCTTGTGTAAGCGGTCGAAGTGATAAAAGGAATGGTATCGCGATGTTTGGGAGCCATGAAAATATCGCGTCTCGGTCTTTACGATTCGATCGTCGTTCTTGGTATTAAGAAGTTATGGGGGCTGGGAAAAGGGCTGGCGTACACTTGGTCAAACAACGGGGTCTCTGTGCAAGCCCCGTTTTATTGGCAATTCTAATTCCAGGCCGGAAGTAGCCGAAACGCAGCCGTGAAAACAGACTCCGCGGATTAAAATAGCTGAGAACTCATCAGCTGATATTAACGTAAACTCTTTGTGTTGCCAACGCACTCGTTTTATAATCTAAAACGAAAACAAGAATTTTCGGGAACCGGAAATGGCTCAAATGGAAAAATAACGTGTTTCAAAACGTTGTAAATTATTCCAGATTCGTTCTTTGTAATTTTGATATCGACGAATAATTTTTTCCATCGATTTAAATGTAAGCAGATAAAAGTTTTTACTTCTTCCGTATCTCGTCTGTGTATCCCGAACAATAAATTTATCTCGAAGTGTAAAGAAGGCAAGGAGATGAAAGATAACAAAGATTAAAATTATTACGCCCAAGATAAAGAACAAACATAGATTACTGCTTTTTACAAACATCGCTCAAAGCAAAATCGTCCGATTTCGCGCTCTTCAACAAAATAAAAGGATTACCCAAAAAATAAAATAAAAAACCGTCCACGGTTCAATTTTAGGAGTCCCAAAAATGCAGATCGGAAGATACAAAAATTCCTGATTATCCAATAGCCAAAAACTGTAGTTTTCTCGATAGAATTTCTCGAGCCGCGAAATGAATCTAGAGAAAGGGCTGAGGCTATCCGAAGAATGAAACATCACGCTCACGAGATAGCGGAGAGGACGTCGCGTTGATAAGCACCTTGGCCGGCGACGATAGGAAAATTCCACGAAGCGAGACCGCGGGGAAGCGCGCACAGCGCGGGATCGAGACACGCTGAGCTGCGTGCAGTCGCTCGTGACCGTTGATTACGTTTAAAATTGTGAAAACGTGAAAAGGCCGCACGTTTCGCGAACCGCAATCTCCCCGTCGCGACGCTTTAATGACTAACGCCGCGATCGATTCCATTTCAATTTACATGAACGATAATTGACGAGACTCGGGAATAAAAATCGGCTCTCAGGCTTCGCGGCAACAACATGTTTTTCCGTCGTTGTTTCATTCCGCGATCGTTACATAAAGTTGATACTTTATTCATAAATCCGCTCTTCGAAAAAGCATTGCGCGAACAATGCGATAAATTCGATCGCGATGATCCGGCGTTGATCCGGCAATTCGATTAATAAAAAGACGAAAAACGCCGCGCATTTCAATGCGAAAAAAAGTCTCGGCAATGGCCTCGACTGCGATGAATATTTCATTCGCGGCGACATGAAAATAAATTTTCAATATGGAAATAAGTACACGCGGTTTAACTAGTCTCCGGCCGAATGATGCGAAATCCCGGCTAAACGCGACGCCAAGAATCGGCAGCGTTCCAACGAAAGAGAAGAGAGATGACGGAAAGTTTGCCGGACGGAGAAAGGGAAAGTCCGACCGAAAGGTGAAAGTTTCGCGAGGATATACTTTTGTTGCTCCGCGTTTATCTCCGATCGATCCCGAAAGTCCCGCCGTTGCCTTCCCCTCGAATCACGTAATTCGCGCCTTTTTTAAGTTTATATACGACTCCGTAAAATGCGAACGAGACCATATCTAGGTTAAATAAAAAAAAGCAACGGCGACGTGTCACGTTCTTAAACAAAAAAAAGGAGATGAAGTATCGCGCGTTGTCGTTGCGCGGAACGAACGGAGGTGAGGATAAATCGCAATTGCACGAATTTGGACGTCATAATCGTTCACGTGCTCGCTTTATATACATATGCGCTTATGCAAATTGAGTTATCTCGACAGCAAGACTGATGACTACGCGAGACGGTGAACAGACTCCATCGGTTTGTCAAGACGCGCGGATTCGAATTAATGCGCAGGCGCGGTATCAATCGCGCGCATTCCACGGGCTTTCCCAATCAAAAATCGGAAAAGAAAACTAACGAAGGTTTTACAAAACGATGAATTCGAACCGAGTTCCGGGTTACGTCACAGCCGCTCGTCATTAATGCGAAATTAATGTGAAATGTGAAAGTCCCGTACGCCCGTAAAAGGCACTTACGCGAGAGTAAGAAAGTGAGAGCAAACCGAAGAGAGAAATGGTCACACGCGCGACTCGGCTCGCGCGATCGTTACGAATAAAGGAAAAACGCGGGGGAAAAAAAGGCAACCTTTCCCAGAAACTCCTGCCGCGCTCGAAGCCCTCGAACTTCCTGATTTACGAGAGCCTAAAGAAACCGAAAACTTCCCGAAACCATGATCGTAAAGTCCCGAAACGAGGGCTTTTTTCGGCTTTTCATGATTGCCGGGAGAGGGCGTCGTCGATTCCGGCGAAAGTTTCGGGTATCCGGTTTATACCCGAGTCTGTATTTACCGCAGTATCGTTATTGGTCCCGGCCCCCTGGACTGTGTGCGCGGATAATGCGCGAGCGAGGATATGGACGTGGGTATATTATACCTAGCTTAGGTTTCGTTGTCTTGGCCTTTACTTTACGATTCTTGGAACAATCTCTCGGATCTTCGATCTATCAATGCCCGATCTATACGATCGTATGCGAACGCGCGCTCCGGGTCATCGCGCGACTCTTCGCCGAGGTCAGGCAATCAAGTCCTCAAGCCTGACGGTTTTATCCGAGATCGGAAGGGGAGGGGGGACACAATGCCCATTTTAATTAGCGAATAATTCATTTTCGCAAGCGGCCGTTAAATAATTCAAGAGACCGCGGACATAAATTGTCGAAATTGACGAATCCCGGCTTCGTAACGGGGCTGCTTTACGTGAATCATTCGGACGTTTATGTGGGGTAACGGTTTCGCTGTAAATAAGACTATTTTTCGTCGATTCAAACGTAGGAAATGTAATTTAATTAATAATTTAATCATCTCTTTCGAAGAATTTAGTTGCTCCAGATCGGAATCATGGTGTTTATTTGCCAGCGACTTATCTGGGGAAAATCTGAGTCAACATTTTCGTCGATAAGAATGTTTTTTTGTGATGGATAAAAATTAAGAAAACGGCGCAATTTTTTTCATAAAAAGGGTCAATGTTTGCACTGTGTTCTCGTGAAAACATGTGTAAAATCGGACGAAAGGAAATCCGGTTTCGCGCGAAACTGGAAAAGCGCTGAACTTCCTTTCGAAAAATGCGATCGAACGAATTGCACAATCCATGTTTTCCGTGATAATTTATACGCGCGCGCTAGCTCAGGTGTTCCCGAAAGGAAAAAAATAGGCTCCGTTTTTATAAATGAGATGCAGAAAAATCGGCAAGAAATACATCGAAGCAAAGATAAATTTCGCATTTATAAATGAAATTATAAAACGGAGCATTTCCAATAAAATTCGAATTCTCGTCGAAAGCCTATTTTTATCGCTTGTATTTCTTTCTCCATTGATTATTCCGAAATTGCGTCGCTCCGAGTTCTTTCAAAGTTGAATGATATCACACTTCGAATTACTTACACACATTCGAAGTATGTTTTACCAGCTGTTCGAGAAAGCTGAATTCATTACTGCACATTTGTCCAGCGACCAAACAATTCTTCCACGTCTTTCGAATGAAACATCGCGAACATTAATTTCGACGTAAAATCCGTCTATTTTTTCCTTTTTTTCACGATTCGCGTCTCGAGCCAAAAAAACACGATTAAACGGCGCGTAAAAAGAGATTACAATCGAGCGATTTCGTGTACTGAAAAAGTCTTTATCCGGCTGGAAATAATGAATCCACAAAGTCTCTCGGTTTCGCGATTCGCGAGGCAATGTGCAATGCAAAAACGCTATTCAAAGTCCAAAGTGTAAGCGAATAGAGTTAAGAAGGTCAGTTATATCAGCTGGGCGAGCTCGCGATTCGGCATTTAAAGCTAAATTGTTCCAGGCGTAACCACGATACCAGATAACGCAACATAAACGCGCAGTTAAATCAACGATTCGTGAATAACGATCCTAAAAAACGAGTCCCGAATCGCAAACACTTGCAATTTATGCGCGTGACTCACGCCTCAAAAGCATCCTCGACATTTCCTTTATGTTCTATTTTCGCGCGGCGTTGAATCACTCTTTTTCGCGATGAAAATCGTCACCGGGAAAAGGATTTATGCCCCTCGATCGCGAGGTTCGGCCGTAAATTTTTGCCGATACCGCGGTATCTAATCGCGAGAAAATCCTCGCATGCGTGCACGGCATTGTGTAAGATCCGATCTTTACGAGCAGAAAACTCGCATTTAATTTGATGAATTGATAAGTTTTTGCCTCGAGTTAATTGTGTCATTCGCTCGTACACAGCTCTGCGGCTTTAATTGCGAAAATCCGCGAGCTTCAACGACTTCGCGATGCCATTCATTAAGTCTTTGCGATAAGTGTTCGATGCATAAAATCATTCGAGCATAAATTTCCCGTAACTTACGAGTGAAATTGGTTTAATCGCCTCGTGTTTATCAAGGCCGGAAAAATGCGCCGCCGAATAAGTTTGTCACAATTACGAGCTAATTAATCGTTCGTAAAACAATTTTTAATTAGCGATATCTGATCGAGACGAGTCCCTCGCAAATTGCGCGAAATGAAAATTAGAGCAAATTGTAGCGACGCGAGACGAGTTTTACGAAGTTCGGAATAATTTAGAACAACGTAAAACCAGTTCCAACGAGTTACAACAACGTTAAACAAGTTATAAATAATTAATCTCTAGTTTGAAAAACATAAAATCATTCCTAGAAACGTTTACGCTTTATATCGCATTCGCATTACGCGATATAAACTAAGTACTGTACAATTATTAATATCTGACGGAAAATAGTCATTTACGCGCTCAACAAAATAAAAATTAATTATTCCTCGAAACAATCGTCGAGTCCTGACCTACTTTTCGATAAAACAAACAAATCCCACGTTTTGAAATCCAATTTCGTCCCATTTTCCGGCCGGAAAAAAGGCCGCGATTTACTTTTTCACACCCCCTTTTTAAATTTGCGGAACATGACAAAAGCGTCGTCGAAGACGGCGTTACAACGCGACTCGGGAAATGCTTCGTGTGGAGTAAATTCTAAATTTGAACGCGCGAGGGGTGGAAGCGGCGCGTGAAAAATAAACCCGTTTCTGTAACCAAGAACCAAACACGCTCGCGAGATCTCGCGATCTCCATTACGTAAAGCTTGCACGGATCGTTGATTAGCGGATCGCCGAGATAACGATTAAACATAATTCTCGCCTAAACAAACGAGCCGTCATTCCCCTATGAAAAATCACCGTCAAATGTGACGTTGGGTAGATGACGAATGGCATTTTCTTAATCCGGAGACGGCAAAATTTTGACCCGCCCCCGACTCGATTAGCCCGCCAAAGGTTTGCCAAATCACGCAACCTTTGCTGACAAAGAAATGAAGCCAACCCCTGCGGATTAGAAATTTTCCCCGGTCCAAAACCGCGATAATCCGGAAGATTTCCAGCGAAATCATCTCCGCTCTCGGGGCTCCGGACTATAAATAACAGAAAAGTTCGAAAGCAAACGAAAAAGTTCGGTAACGGAGTTGCGTCTTTGTGCGAGAGGCAAAAACGGCGCAGAAAGAGAGAGGGAGGGAGCAAGAAGAGGCAAAAAGGGCACAAGGATCCGTGATGTCATTCTGCGACTCAGCGTGTGATATTTTCAACATGGTGTTTTCTTGTTAGCTTCATTTGCAAGCCTTTTCAATTTCTTGTTCTCCGCTCGTTCGCCCCGCGAAAACGCGAGACCGCCTCCGGAGACCCCTGGCTGAGAAAGAGCTCCCTCGTCGCCGGTACTCCCATAATAATGCGCGTACATCTGCCGGACACTTGGCTCCTCGCGTTATCCCCGGCTCCGATAGGTACGCAGCGACTCCGCGCAGATGCCGAACAGACATCGAAGGAGAATCAATTTTTACGGCTCTTACATCCTGCTGAAAGTTTCTCGTTTCACGCTTTTCCCAGCTTTCCTTTCCCTCTTTCAGGCTCGCTTTTGTTCCGAAACGTTCGGGGTTTATTGCGTTTCGGGCTCGTTTTATGGAAGAAGGAAACGGGTTCGGTTTTTTCCGATTCCGAACGGTTTTAAAAGTTTTAAACAACGCTGAACGATCGTCGAGTCTCGTAGGCTTCGCAGAAAAAAAGAAGATTGATCGCGGTTGGCCGAAAAGAGCGGATGAAAGAGGCTTTGTCCGATAAGCCACTCGTCCGACTTTGGCCCAATTAAGGGCTGAACTTCGAGGCGTTTTTCGTGTCATACGGGCAGATGAGGGTGTATTTTAACCGGATTCTCATGCCGCTAAATATACGCGCTGACTAATAGGATTCGGCTTTTGGCCTATAAAACTTTGGCATATGCGGGCCCGGGGATGACTCTTGAACGTATCTCGCCACATGCTCAATGTTTCGTGCATTATAGCGTCATTAGCTCGCTGTTTAGCCGAGTCTTGTTCATCGACTGTTGCCTGAAATCTTCCAAGTGTTTACGTTCCTTCGAAATTAAATTTTTTCAAATCCTCGTTTCAAACTTGCCGCGCTTTTTCAAATTTCCCGCGGAATAAACTTTCCTCCATTTTTAATCAAAGAAATGCCGCTGTTTAGCCGAGTCTTGTTCATTGACTGTTGCCTGAAATCTTCCAAGTGTTTACGTTCCCTCGAAATTAAATTTTTTCAAATCCTCGTTTCAAACTTGCCGCGCTTTTTCAAATTTCCCGCGAAATAAACTTTCCTCCATTTTTAATTAAAGAAATGCCGCTGTTTAGCCGAGTCTTGTTCATTGACTATTGCGTGACATCTTCCAAGTGTTTACGTTCCCTCGAAATTAAATTTTTAGAAATCCTCATTTCAAACTTGCCGCGCTTTTTCAAATTTCCCGCGATATTAACTTTCCTCCATTTTTAATTAAAGAAATGCCTCGAAAGTTCGTTACACCCGATATTTACTCATACGCGAATACCAATAACTCGGCAATTACTATTTAGGAGTTACGGGCTGTGCAATGCATGAATAGAGGCTAGTCTCCATTCATGTCGTCCCCCCCCCCTCCCCACCCCTCCTCCCCTCACTTCTGCCTCGTGCACTCAAAGAGCGAGAGCGTTGCACGTTCGAAATGACCAGCCGAAGAGAGTAATTTGCTACAACAAATGCGTCCGCAGCGCGGAGGGCTGAAAGGGGGGGAGGGGAGCGCAATGAAACATCGAGCTCTCGCGTTGCAGTTTATCTTATCGCATTAATGACGAGCTTTTTAAATAAATATACATAAATGAAACGACCCAAGCCGCTCGTCAATACATCGAAAACACTTTTCCCCCGATTTCCCGCGTTTCCCAGCGATATTTTCCGAAAGAGAAAGACGCGAAAACACGAATGATAAAACGCGACGTTCGGGACTGGAACGTATTTCAGAGGACAAAGTCTTGAAATAACAATAACAAATAACGTAAACGTCGAAAAGATTCGGAACCGGGAGCGTCGGTTGCCGCGAGGCCGAGAGAGAAACGCGGCACTGGGTAGAGAAGGACGGAGCGAGGGAGGACGGTGATTGGCCGAGCCTTCGGTGCCGCCTTTTCGTAGCTTCGGCTGGTGTTCTCTCGAGACTCGGCTCGACTCGACCGGCATCGTTGCGTCCGTCCACGTTTAGTCAGCTCTCGGGCGTCTTGCGAGTAGAATCCAAGTAGCGATAAGTGAGCCACTGTACTTCGAGAGCAGTCATCGCTCACTCTCGAAAGTATACCGGAGAGGGAGACAGAGACAGCCGTGTTATCGTCCAAAAAAGTGCCTTTTGCCCGTGATTCGAAACGTCGATGACAACGCGTGTGTTAAATGCGAAAACCGCGATTGATCGACGCTGTGGCAGTTTTTGTGTTCCCAGTTTTTCACGGCTGTTACCTTGAGATAAATCACCCGGGAGAACGTGCTTTTCGAAAATTTTACGTTTCTCGTAAATTTATGCGAGACTGAAGAAATCATGTCGACGGCAGTCATGAGCAGCCCGATGTTCGAGTGCGGCGAACTTTTGCTACGGGTAAGATCTCCACCGATCGAATAAAAAGTTGCTCCGAAAGTTCTCGATTTGTTCGATTTGCCTTTTGAGAGGTAATGACGGGTCGTTAAGTTTAATGAATTCCATGGCGATAAGTCGCGGTGATTTTCCGTTTCGAAATATTTCTTTCGCACCAATCGCGGCGTTTCTTTGTCTCCGGCAAGGACGAAGGCGAAGAAAGAGAGAGAGCGAACAAACACGGCGTAGTAAATAAAACGGAACGATGTAACAACTCTCACCTTTGGTAGCCATAGCGAACACTCTCTTTCGGTTTCTCCGCGAAGTTTCACCGCTTGAAAAATACGCGCCTTTTCTTCGTTCGCCTCGTCAAAATGACGCGTTTTTCGACGAATTTCCGAGAACGGAATAAAGATAAGGGCCGATGGTTACCCAATACTGGGAAATCGACTTTCTTTTTCATGGTAAATATTGCTCGTTATTTGCGAAACATTTCCCTCCTCGCGAGTCGAACGTTCCCAGCCGCGAAGTAATGAACGTTTTTGAACGTCGCGCGCTTTTTTCTCATTGGCTCGGAGAACAATGCATTTCTCCGAAGCCCGTGTCACTGCAAAAACATCGTTTGGCGTGGTAATTTCTCGGAGGGACGGGAAATTTTGATGCAAATGAGAGACGTGAAAAAGTCATCGGAGACCGAGGAAAAAAACAAAGGCGAACCGCATCCGTAACGCTTTTTTCATGGACGATAAAAAATTGTTTGCTTGGGAATACGTCGGACATTTCTGCGTTTTTGTACTTTTTTTTTGTTTTTCCGTTTTTGTTGATGAATTTTGAAAATTGTTATCGGGTTTTATAATACCAAAAATGATCAAAATTAATTGTAGCTGAAGTTTTTAATGGTTTTGTGGTTTTTGAATGGATTTTTTTAATGTTCCGAGTCTAATGTTTGGCTTTTTGTGAGAAATAGTATTTTTTTCCTGGAAATCTCGTAAAGCTGTTTATCGAGTTGGTTTTTTTTACCAGAAATGACGAATTTCTCGAATGATAACAAATCATTCATCCCGATTTTTCATAATCTGCATTTTTCACCATTTGTTTCGTAATGTTAATAATTATTTTTAAAAATATTTTGATTTATCAGAACTTTCATGGCTGTTTGTACTTTTTCGAAACAATGTTTATCATTTCGCGTTTGTTTACTTGAATTTGTTTTTACCCGCAAACAATTATTGCAGTTTTTCAATGTTTTGTGCATGTAAAAAAATTCTATTGCGTCACTTCACCAATACATCGTATAATTTTGTACAATTCCTTCATCATTATTTATGTACTTTAAATTCCGTAATACTCTTTATCAATATTATATCTCCATCAATTACATCGCTATTAAACAAAACCGTCAATTCACCCAAAACTTTATTTACCGATAAATCATTCACCAATCAATTTTAAATGACAAAAAACCCCGGAAAATGACCTCGAACTCCAACCCCCAAAAAAATGTATCTCAAAGTTCTTCCATTTAACAACAAACTCCGTTTCCAATTTCCTCTCGATAAACAAAGATTCAAAACACCGATAAAATTGCCTCGAGCCGAAAAACGCGTCAAACTTCTCGAAATGACCAATCGCGCTCGTCCCCGGGCGAAAATGCAAATCTCCCGAAAAATCCTTGACGCTCAGTTCGGGTCGTAGGCAAGAACCTGTTGCTCGTGATGTTTACGAGGCCGTCTCCCTTTGTGATGCGAGGCAAAAGCGGAACACGCGCGCACACACTTGCGCGCCGAGCGTGGCCTCCCTTTTGTGCCCTCGGCGCTGCTTGAAAAATTTTCTCATATTCGTGAAAAGAAACCCGATACACAAAAGCTGGATAGGAGAAGGAAGAAGGCATCCGCGCACCTTGCTTTCGCCCTCTTTCGCTTCCCTAAGTACCCAACGGCGAAATCAGCGCCGTAAGCTCATCCATCCCTCGGAAAAAGTTCCCTTTCACCGCGTTTGACACTATTTTTCGAGCCCTTTGTCAAAGCCAAGAAAACTGTTGCTTCCCCGAAACCCCTGCATTTTTCATTTTCTTCCTCGAAATGTTTTCATTCCCGAATTGCGCAACTTTCGCCGTTTTTCTTTTCATTTATCGGGGAATTTTGGAAAACGTGTCGACTTACTTTTCAGAGATAAGATAGTTTCGTGAGTCTCGAGTATTTTCAATGTTGTTATTATGCATTATTTCGTAGCTTATTTATCGCTTTAATCACTCACGTATTTTCCATCAAAATACGTGCCTCGAAACACGTAACATGCGATTTCGTTAATGAGCGGGAATGTCATTCGAAGGAAAAAGTAATTAGGCTTTGTCTATCTTTAGAAATGGGGATTTTTAGACAATGGAAAAATACAGAGACGGCGGAAAATCGTAGGAAAGCATCTGGCTCGAAGTCGTGGCAAGAAAGGCACGAAAGTCTCGTTCACAAAGGGACGAGCGAGTCCGTGGGCGGCGGGGAAAGGGGAGGGCAGGACTGCATGGGTAGGTTGGATGGGCACGACACGCTCTTTTGCGCCGGAAAGCGAAACCTCCGACGATTATTAGTAGGTGCGCGCTGCGTTGATTCTAAAGACGAATCACGATTGTACGAGAAACCCCCTGGCTCGCCGGAAACGCTCGTTCCCTTTTCCAGCGTGTCCCACTTCATTTTCCCTTCGTAAAACAGCCTTCAATTGCAGTTTCACGTCGAACCCGGGACTCCAAGTTGTGTCATCCGTGATTTACTTTTACTTCGAGAGAGAAAGGTGAAAGTATTGCAGCGGCTCTCGGTTACGAAATTCGGGATTTCACTTTTGCTCGGGGAAAATCGAAATTTTCGATCCTCCAACTGTACCTTTTTTTCCGTTCTCGTCGCGGCGTCGAAAAGGAGAAAAAATCCCACGGAAAATGCACTTTTCCCTCGGTATTTACGACCACCTTTGTCCCTGAATTTTTTTTCGCCTTTCCGAAAAGCGGAAATATTGAAAGGAAAAATGTTGCTGTTTCAGAACGCCGCAGCGTCAAAGGCCAAAGAGTCCCCGTACTCGAGCGGCGGTAACGGCAACGGTCACGCCCCGTTGCGTCGGAGCTACACGTCCCTGGTGACGACGTTGATCGAGCAACACCGCAAGCTCGATCGCAGCGTTAGCGAGCCTACTTCGCGCTATAAAACCGAGCTCTGCCGGCCCTTCGAGGAGAGCGGGGCTTGCAAATACGGCGACAAGTGCCAGTTCGCCCACGGCTACAGCGAGCTGCGCAACCTCGCGCGCCACCCCAAGTACAAGACCGAGCTCTGCCGCACCTTTCACACCATCGGTTTCTGCCCGTACGGGCCCCGTTGCCACTTCGTCCACAACGTCGAAGAAGCGAGGATACACAACCAGAAAGTAAGCGCGCAACTCGGCTCCGCGCAGCCCAACATCGTGGCCTTGAATCCCCTCTTGGCACCGCCTCAAACGAGCCCGCATCCGAACGTCAACGTCAGCCTTCTCGAGCAAATCACGACGACGACGACGACGACGCAACTCCAGGTCGCCGCCGTAGCCGCCGCTGCAGCCGCCGCCGCGACGCCACTTCTCAGGGCGAATTCTCTGAACCTCGCTGGGCCGACGCAACAACCGGTTTTTCAGCAGCAGCAGCAGCCGCTGCTGAGGACGAATTCTCTGGGGCATCATCACAACGTCATCGGAGCCCGACCCAAACCTCTAAATCTCAGCCCGACTTTCAGCCTCGGAAGTACCGCGGATTCGATTTCCCCGTCGTCCAGTCTCAGCCAATCGCCGACGAATTCCATGGTCAGCTTTTTCAGCGACGAGCAAGCGCCTTCCGGGATTTCGGCGAGCTCGCCTTTCAGCTTTGGCCCGGATTTCGGGATCTTGGGGACGAGGCAAAGCCCGAGTCCTCCGGTTCTCGCGCCGAGAACGCCGTCGCCGTTATCTCCGAACGGGGAGTCGAGGTTGCCGGTTTTTAATAGGATCAGCAACACCCTGGGAGATTTCGAGAACTTGAAGATCTGAGCGGTGACCTTGGAACGCACGTCGACTGATCTCCTTTATTTATTTAACGAAACAGACACGGACGCGCGAGTTTCTCTTTTCCACGCTTTTCTTACCCAGTTTCTTTTTGTTTTTTGTTTGTTTTTTTTATCGTCTTACGCGCTATTATCACTGTAACGATTATTATATAGAGTATATGGATATATTTAATATTTTATTTTTTAAATATCAAGTTGGATAATCAGTTTTTCGTTCGTCGTAAGCTTTATGTTTAATGAGGAAAGCCCGCGCAGTAGAAAAAAAAAAAAAAAGAACGCCGGGGGGGAAGCGCGACGGAGTTTTCGTGCTTCTCGCGGTTCCCTCGGGGCGGAAACTCGCTCGGGGCAGGTGAAACGTTGCAATATTCCAAAATACTAGGGTTACGCGATGGTTTCGGGCTGGGAAATCTCGCGGCTCGCTCCGGACTCGCTTTCGGGGTGAAATAGTCAGCGGGCGAGTCGCCGTTTCCGGGCCCGATTCGCGACAAATTCAATTGTCTTCCAATGCAGAGTGAAAAGCGACGAGCGAAGGGCTCGTTCGCGGCGGAAATGAACTGGCGTTTGAAAGGCACCTGCACGAGTTTACGATTGTTCTTTCCCGTTTAAAACAATGTGATATGTAACTATTGCAATAGAGATGTAAAAAAGGTACGGTTAAGGACGTTCGGCGCTCGTTTTTATCGCGAGATTCGACGCTTTCTTTTTGTAATATATTTGATCGAGCGAGGATTTTCGAGGATCAATCGCAGGGTCGGAATTTACGGTAATTGTTCGAGGGACGAAGGAGGAAACACAAGTGCCTATGACGTGGTTTCTAAAAAAAATCGAATTCATATTGTACATACCGCTCCTCTACGCGAAACAAGGTTTCTTTTTTTTCCTTTAATTGATAGATGGAAAGAAATGTTATTCTAGATTTAGTTTATTATATATTATTTTACTATGATTTTATTAGTTACGTTTACGTTACTTTATTCGCATTGATCGCACGCTTTGAGGGTTCGAAATGAGGCATTTACCGAGTTGCAAAATCAAGTACAAAGTATTTATTTCTCGAACGCGACGTACCAGCAGAAATTGGGATTAATTTGTTGTTTTTTCTCCGCGCGCTAATTTATTGAACAGTCAGCTATCTCGTTTTTACTGCCACGGCTCATTTCGTTTTATTCCTGCATCGTTCATTGGCAAGTGGACAAGTTTGGCATTGGAAGTTATTATTTGTTTGAACAAACGCGCATTCGAATCAAAAGCTTATTTAAAAACGTTAGGTCCTAAGTTTATTTATGAGACATGGAATTATACAACGCGACTAAAGTCTGAATTAATTTTGCGTGAAAACCGCCTTGCTTTTCCCTAGCTTAGTTTTCACTCGTCGATTATTTGTAATATTTATCAACGGTACCCAAATCGCGCTCTATTATTTAACGATTATTTAATTTCCTTCTGTACCGAGTTTACAGTTTTCGTTTTTTTCTTCGCATTGTTAAGTCATATATAATATATATTTTATTCATATATTTACCAGTGTATACATATCCTTCTTACGTACGAGTGCAAGCATTTCCGCGTGCCGAAACATTACACGTTTAATTGCAAAAATAAGCGAACCTCAATATTTATGCGATGGCCGGAAATTTGAATTTCAATTTTTCAGATAAAGAACATTAAACGAGGGATCGGTTATCGCGCGCTTCGATGACAAACTTTCCCTTCATCGATGTTCCTCTTGTGCCGAGGGGATTTTTTTTCTTTATCCTCCCTCCCCCCTCTTCATTTCGGAGAGGCAAACGCGAGTGCTTTTTATTAACTTCTCAACGAAACCCGCTTTTAACGTCGCTTTCTTTTGCTCAATGTTTATTTATTTTTCGCATTTAGAACCTTTCATTCGTGGCACTCGGAAGTCGGTTCGTCATCGAAGCGCGCGTTCGCCTCCCTAAAACCCTCCGTTATAGACTTGACCACTTATAAATAAATGTAATATTAATGCTAAACGATAAAGTAAAATTTAGTGCGTATCCTTTTTTAATTTAATATATTTATTTTTGCAATCGTATTTATATATTTATACCATATTTTATACAGCGTTCTACACAGATATACACGAGTTATGTATGTGCTGATCTATGATAATGCAGGTCGATCTCTTGGCTCTCGGAGGAATCCCGAAGTAGAAGCAAACATTGTATATCTTTTTTTTAACACGATTTCGGAAACATGTAACGGCGAGAATTTTGTAATTTTTTTTCTATTCGATCTGTGATCCGATTACCGATTTTCGAGTAGAGATTCTCGGGGATTCGCTCTCAGTACAGTCATTACAGCCTCTAGATCGTATTACAAGGCAACGTTTTGTTTCGTTTTATTTATTGTTTCTTCATCCGAAAATGTATACTTAATTTCTCTATGTGATAGAACGTCTCGATGATGGTGATGATGAATGCAAAATTATGTCGTACCGCGTTAACGCGTGCGTATGGGAGCCAACTGATAGGCTGGCAGAAGTCGTTCGAACCTTTTTTTTTACTCGGAATTTCTTTCTGGTCATTTGTTTCTCGGCTCGCGTTTGAACGACTTCTACCTGCGCCACAATGGGACCACAAAAGTGATAAAAATAGATATTCGTTGACGTTTTTGGAGTCGAAATAAAAAAGCGAGAGAGACTTTGGCCGCGGTGCGCCGACTGTTATCGCGGCTAGTTTTTATTTCCTTTTCATTTGTTTATACGCGTTTTTTTTCGACGATTCGTCGCTCGAGTCTCTTTTATCATCGAACAGGAAAGTCTCATGTACCACGAAAGATGTAGTATGTTAAGTATTGCCAGCAATACGCTACCTATTTAATACATTTTATTATTACAAGATAAAAGCGCCTTTGTGTTGTGATTTCGATGACCTTGTCCCTGAAACTTGTTTCCTCGCGTTTGTTTTCCCGAGCGGAGAAATAACAATCATTCCAGTCTCGATAAATATTGGAAAATCGGCGCGATCTTCGACCGCCGATCGATCGCTCTTGTTTTTTCAAACGTTCGAAAATTTTTTCACCAAACGGGCTTTCGGTGTTCGAGGACGCGGGAAATTTCCGCCAGACGAATCTCGATAAAGGATGTTTACGCGTTTTCGTGAGATTTCGGTCAGCTGATTTAACATCGATATCGAAATGTAAAATGAAAACACGAGTTGTTATCACGAGCGCGATATTGTTTTCGAACGTTACTCGTAACAGTAATGACGATTCGCGGGTAATTCGCGAATCGCAGCTTCGATGTGCATCGGGTTTCGATGGAAAGAAGGAATCGAATCGCCAAGATTCAGCGAGCAGAAAAATTACAGTGCGCTTGGATTAAGGAATGACGGGGAGATAAAAAGATCGATTATTTCGCATCGTGACGATAATAACACGATTGCAAGCGAGTTACGTACCGCGAACAAGTACAAGGATAACGCAAAAGTAAGAAAAAAATATGGTTCGCGTGTACAAAAGAGCCGAGGTAACAGAGCGTACCGGAAATGTCCTGCTGTACGCGAATACGTGATCGTCTTATCCAGCTAGGTCACCGACGTCACAAGGACAGCTTAACTTCCCACATGAGACGACGTGATTTGTCGAGGTGAGCACTTCGGAAATCATAGACAAAGACGGACGTGTCTGACGCTGACGCTCTCGTCACGGAATCATCGCGCATGACGATCGTGCGCCCGATACTTTTCCTGATTAATAGGCAATTTTCAAAAGCACGATTCTCACTGGTATTTGGGATAATCGAAAGACGCCAAAGTTGAGAATTCAGCCCTGAAACTGCGCGTTACTCGATTTTAACACGCTCGGAATTTCGATTGAAATTGCTCGAAAATGTGATTCATTTTCTAATATTTTTTATTGAAAAACGGCTCGAAAACGCTCTTGTGAAATGAAATTTGCGAGGGCCGATTCGCCGGCCCGTATTTTTTGCGCCGCGAAATTGGCGATATCCCCAATGAACGTGTTTGTCAGTCGCTGAATTGGGGAGAGCTTTGTTCATTGGCCCTGACCGTTCCGGTCTTGTTAACGTTCTGAATAAAAACTTTCTTCCGATATGTACGTACCTACACTTGAATTTTCGGCCTCGAGTGCAACGTTACGCGGTTTTTCTCCTTTCCAAAACTGCCCCTGAAACATAAACATTGCCCACTGAACAATTTAGCACGGGTGAATTGGAAAAAATATTTATAATGCAACAGAATTAATTACATTTAATGTGCCGGTATAATTCATTAAACAATATCTTCTTCTTCGCGAAAAAAAATACGCTAGTGAAAAAATTGTACAAAAATGTTTTTTGGAAGAAAAATTTTTATTTCTTGGCCGATTTGCATGTTTGGTTATTTATATTGTTCACAGGAATATTTGCAACAATTTGACAGTGGCGTTTTGAAAAATATTCATTTGTCTAAAAGATACATGCATTTGTTCAGCAAGTCGGTCAAAATTTCTTTAAACAAATGCATGTATCTTTTTTGGAAATTAATATTTTTCAAAACGCCACGGTCAAGTTGTTGCAAATAGTCCCGTGAACAATATCAATAACCAAACATGCAAATTAGCAAAGAAATGAAAGTTTTTCTTTTAAAAAACCGTTAAAATTTACAATGTTTTCACTCGCGTATTTTTTTTCTTGAAGAAGAAGATATTGTTGAATAAATTATAGTATCTTGCATTAAAGTATTTATCCACTTTAAGGTGGATCGATACTTTAATGCAAGGGCGAATTGAAAAAAATATTTATAATGCAACATAATTAATTACATTTGATATAAGAGTATAATTTATTCAGCAATATCTTCTTCTTCATGAAAAAAAATACGCGAGTGAAAAAATTGTACAAAAATGCTCGTGACGAACAATTGAAAATCTTAACAGTTTTTTAAAAGAAAAATGTTTATTTCTTAGTTAATTTGCATGTTCGGTTATTTATATTGTTCACAGGAATATTTGCGACAATTTGACCGTGGCGTTTTGGAAAATATTCATTTGCCGAAAAGATACATGCATTTGTTCAGTAAGAAGGTCAACAATTCTTTAAACAAATGCATGTATCTTTTTGGCAAATGAATATTTTTCAAAACGCCACGGTCAAGTTGTTGCAAATAGTCCCGTGAACAATATAAATAATCGAACATGCAAATTGGCTAAGAAATAAACATTTTTCTTTTAAAAAACTGTTAAAATTTTC
>JABFQM010001398.1:0-21662 GCA_022816865.1 Zelostemma sp. ZL-2020
TATAAATAATCGAACATGCAAATTGGCTAAGAAATAAACATTTTTCTTTTAAAAAACTGTTAAAATTTTCAATTGTTCGTTACGAGCATTTTTGCACAATTTTTTCAGTCGCTTATTTTTTTTTCGTAAAGAAGAAGATGTTGTTAAATAAATTATACTGGCATATTAAATGTAATTAATGGCGTTGCGTTATAAATATTTTTTCTAATTCACCCTTGCATTAAAGTATCGATCCACCTTAAGGACATTTTTTCGGTTTCCATGATCTTCTGGTTCTTATCAAAGCAAAAATCTACAAAACGGGGTAAATATAAAAGAAAGAAATTTGAGTTCTTTAAAATAACATTTCCAAAGTACAAGAAAAGTTTTACTCGATGATTTTTTACACATTGGAAACGTTTTTGTGAGGTTTACAAATTAATTATAATCTTATTAAGTTTTCAGCATCATAGAGATTAATTTTTGAAGAGGGAAAATAGAACCTTCACCAAAACCAGAATCGATCATGATTCTTGGAATTAATTCAGAATAATGATGCAAGATCGCGTCAAATGATCAGTAACGATTCCGCGAATCATTTTCTACTCGAAATTGATTTTTAATTCATAGGTTATAAGAATGCTTATTACTTTGCTAATTAAATCCCTAGTGTTTTGAAAACATTACATTAGTTGAAATTTTTACTTTTCTGGAATTTAGAGTACTTCTTTCTTTTCAAAAATATTAGAAATCTAAAAAATCTTTTCTGTCACTACCACAAATCAACTGATCAAATGACGAATCTACGCCAAAAATTTCAATCTCGCTCCGAGTCCTTGCCTAAAAACACAGACATCACCGCTTCAAAAACTTTAGTAAAGAAACGAATAGAAGCCAAGTTAGAGCGGTTTTTTCATCCGAAGCAGCTGCACGACCAGGACTAACCGCCTGCGAATGTCTTCGTATGCCAAAGCTGAACTTGCGCCCGGTGCCATCAGCCGAAGCGCCGGCGAAAGTGAAGCTGGGTACATGAATGTGCGGCAGAACGTGATGAAGATGATGAAGGTGATGCTGAAGTTCCCCGAGCGGCGTGAAATAGTCTTCCTCGTTTCTCGCCCAATCAACCTCTCGTTCCTCCGGAATCTGAAGCCGCAAAAAGGGCAGCCTTGACCACCTCCGACCACCCCTTCCCCTCTCGAAATTTTCGGACTCGGTGACATTCGATAAAGCCTCTTCGCTCCTGCGAAAGTCCTGGTTCTTGCTCAACAAACCGCTCGGCAAATTCGGGAAAATGCTCGCTAAACTCGGCGCGATGCTCGAGGAAATGGCGAAATTCGCGACGCTCTGCCTCCTGGAGTCGGAATCCAGAGCGTCGGAAATCGAGCCCGAGGATTTGGATTTCTTCAGGCTTTTTTTCGCCTCCTCGATGCCGGCGAAGTCGGCGAAGGTCACGGGCAAGGTCGAACGGCGGGAGTCGGATCTGGCGTACCTCTCGGAGACTCGGGACTCGACCTTGACCCGGGAACTCGGTTCGTTCTGCCGACTCTCTTCCTCGATGTCTTCCAAGACGATTTTTTTCTCCGCGAGTTTTTCATTTTCGTCCTCGTTCGTCTTGGTAGTCTCGACGTCGTCGTCCAACTCGAAGCTTTTGCGGAAATTCGAGGAGGCGATTTTTGAGCTCCACATTGCACATTTTTTTCAACCTGGGGGAGGAAACGGAAGCTCTTTTTTCTCCAGGAATGAACGCGGTTGTGTAGCGATGTCCAGGAGATGCCGAAGATAACGAGAGTGGTTCTACGAAACCCGCCGATGACGAGCGAGTCGAGATAAGGAGATAAGGAAATGTACTGGCTTTCGCGAGATCGCCGGTTGCTGAAAAGAACGTTTGATCCAATAAAACTGTCGGGTTTTGCTGTCGGTTTTTCGTTTCTGGTAATTTTTGCGAACAAAATAATACCTAAAGATTTTTTTATGGGTCAAAAACTTGGAAGAAAGTTGGTCAATTTTTGCAGGTTTTGTAATTGAAAAAAATTTCTTAAATGATCTGAAAAAATTCAGGGACACTCTTTAGTTAATAAATTACGTTTTTGAATTTTTTCAAATTTTTATTCGGAGATGAAACGAGTATTTTTAATGAAAATTCGCGTTGCTGTTTTGGAAAATCATCAATGTGATATGTAATTAATTGTAATTAAAAATACTTGTTTAATCTACAAATAAAAATTGGAAAAAAATCAAGAGCACATTCCAGTAGACGAATTTTGTCAAATCATCAAAACAATTTTCTCGTAACGAAATCAATTTGTTGATTGAAAAACAAGTTTAATGTTTTTTTCCAAGGTCGCAATACATTTAAAAAATGCTAAAAAATTCAAGAATGTTCATCAGCCGCTAAAGTATGTCTTCCATTTGTTTTCCGGTTTAAACATCCACAATTTTATTGCAAATCGGTATCTAGAGCGTGTAAACAAATTTAGCCAAATTCGAGTCTTAGCACACCCTAAAATTTTGCACGCCAAACATTTCAAAGTGGCATAATTTCACTCTATAGTTCAGATTTTTTGAGTGAATGTGTCACTTCACTCTCAATAAAGTCATGAAATTCCTATTTTTCCCCTGGAGTAAAATTGCGCTCGAAAAAATGTGAGTTGTCGAAATCGCGAGTAGTCTAAGGTATACGGACCCTGGCCATCGCCCCGAATCTCCGAATTTTCTCCAGGTTGCGGGAGGACATGACGGGGAATCTCGAGATCAGCGACGTAACTCGCTCGCGGATTCATCGGGCCCGACGAAACGCGTTACACTCGCCGCGAGATCTCTCTTCGCTCGGGATATATTTGCAACGCGCACAACTGCGCATTCTGCTTTTACGAATAAACGCTAAATCCTACCGTCGAGCGAATCGGAATGACTTCCCGGCTATTTACAATTACGTCA
Source organism: Zelostemma sp. ZL-2020 (assembly GCA_022816865.1). Lineage (NCBI taxonomy): Eukaryota > Metazoa > Arthropoda > Insecta > Hymenoptera > Platygastridae > Zelostemma > Zelostemma sp. ZL-2020. The sequence continues at coordinate 2,917 of JABFQM010001398.1, forward strand.
GACGTAACGAGAATTTTTGTTGACGTAATTGAGCTTGATTAACCGAGTGTTTATTAGCAAAAAATGTCGGCGTTGGTCGCAGTTCGGGAAACTCGTCGAGAGCGGCTTTTCTTAGGTCGAAGGCGTAAAAATTCCACTCGCTTCGTCGTAACAGATCATGAATTCGTCTTGGTATCTGCGATCTTTGACTGCGCAATTGGCAAGACTTGAAACAATTTCTTCCTGAACGAAGTGACGGAATCAATAAATGATGTAAGTTCGCCTTCGAGATTATTCCATTGTTCGACTCGCGATACGCTTTAAAAATACGTCACTGCGGTTTTCATTATAACGGACATTCGTTTCGAATAATGAGCTCAAGTTTTGGCAGATGCGAGCGAAGACGGATGTCAAAATAACTGCAAAAGTAGGTGAAAAAGTGCGCATTGCTTTGGCAACGTCGGGCGAGGCGCGAAACGGAAGTTGCATAAACAATCACAATTTGTTGCTTCGACAAATGTTTTCGATCGACGAACGAATAAAATCAACAAACATGTTTTTCACGCGGGACATCGGGTTTACAATATTTATCAATCCAAGTTTCTTTGTTTTGGGTACCTGCTTGTTCCTGGTCCAAATTGATTTCACGTGTTGAATCGAAATCAACGAGCCGTAATATTTATTAACACTTTGCGTCAAAGACGAAAGAGACGAAAGCGACGACGACGAAGCCGTGCCATTTTCAGGACGAATCAAGCGCGTTCTCTCATTCGCTAAATTTTTGCTCTGAAGATTCGCGTCGGGAATCATCGATTTTTCGATCAAAAACCACCGATTTCTCTTTTTCTCTTTAAAATGGAAAATGTTTTCGACGATGGGGCACGGGATGGGAAAAGTCGAAGGGTTAAATAAACACTACAGCGCGACGTCGGTAAAAATACGAAACTACTTCAACTCTTCGGAACCGGGAAATTTTTCGACGAGAAATGCGCGAAACAAAGATGGAGGAACGAAAATAGATCGAGGCGTCGAGCGATTCGAGTCATTTTGGCGCGAAAAACCGGCACTTTCAAAACCGCGATCGATGATTCTTCGATAAATGAGACGCTCTAGCGAGCATTTTCGGTGGCGAAGATGAAAAGAAATAGCGTTTCTCGCGGGAGAAAATCGGGTCTACGCGCATTCTCTTACTGACCAGACAATCGCTGCCATTACTTGTGATAAGGAATGGCTGCTCGGCTCGAAAAGATACGGTATCTATGCCCAATAAAAAAAAGTCGATAACGTTAAACGTCATGAATAAAACCCACCGCGAATTATAATTCTACCTGGAACATTTTTCCCTCAGAAAAACATGATTTTGGAACAGAATTAATCGTTTGTTTTTCAATTTAACCAATCGGTAAAACAGGTATCTTGATCCAAAGCGATCTAGATCTACAAACAAATAAATTACAATATTTTTGAACAGCAAAATTATTTCTCTAAACCATAAAGAAATTTTCATTTTCTTTCGAAATTGCTCGAATTCGGAGTTACTAAAAATGAAGAATCAACAAAAGAATTTGTTCTTTTTCAGGATTCAGATTAAAGCTACGATGTTCTAATAAAAAATGCATCAACGTAGTAAAACTCAAAATGTAGGAAAACGAGAAAGAAAAAATGGAAAACATGCAACGTTGAACGGGGCAGTACGCAATGCGCTTAATTCTGGGACGCGAAATTCGCATTGTCCGAGGTCGAGCCGTGAATAACGTGCTGGAATAAAGGAGCAACTAGAGCACGTGCGGGGCGTTGAACGGAATGAAAAATTACCTCGTGGAATCGATGCTCGAGGCGATGCACGATGTCCTGGGATCGGCCCCTGAGCAACGCGAACTGGTGCCTGCGATTTTCCCCGTTCGTCGAGACATGTCGGTAACTCCTGCCAATAAACACGGCAGTTCTTGTCTTAAGATGCGACATGAAGCCTCATTCGACCCTCATTTCAACCTTTTCCACTTCCTCCCTCATATTTTTATCGTTTTCAACGCGATGTATTTCCGCCGGTGAATCAGAGAGAAACGATTTCGCTCGCGAGCGGTTACGAAACGGAGAGGCCGCGATATGATAACGCAAACGAAATTGCTAGTTCCATTATCACGATCTCGCGTTAAACCGAGTGAGAAAAAATGGTGCTAAGGTTGCTCGGTCTGAATCAGCGAAGAAACCGGTACTAATCGCTCGTGTTCCCGAACGTGACATTTTTATTTGCCGCTTGCGAAATCCTTGTTTAATTCTTTCTTTTGAATAATAAGGACACTTCATTCGTCGTTAAAATTGCAATTTTTTGGAAGGAGAATTATTGGATGCGAGACTGGTGGAAAAGAACGGGAAATGAGAGTTTCGCGATCGCGAGCGGGTCACGAGGCGCGTGAAACGAAGGACGAGGCTGGACTAAGGTGCCTCGTGGAATGCAGATTGATTAGAGCGAGCCGTTTTGACCGTGTTGTGGTGTCGGTCGCGAAACCGACTGAAAGACACGCGGGATGTGACGACACGAATTCCCTGACGTAAGCGAGTTAAACACGTGTTTCGCCGTCTTTGTGAAATAGTTAATTACAGCCGGTTGAATATGATTGTAGAGTAAACTCTCGTTTATTTTAAGCGGGTGGGAACGTCGACAACTCGTTAATTTTTTATTTACATAAAATGAACGAGTTTTGAATAAGTGGGAGTTGAAATAAATGGGAGGTATTACGATATCTTGATTTTAAATTGAAGGTTTATGTGATTGGTGTGAATTGGAAGTTGCAAAAAAAGTTATTACAAAAAGTTGGAATGAGAGGCTGGAAATTGCAGAATAATTTAAAATGTATGAATCATGTTACGTTGTACAAAAGTACTGGAAAAGATACGAATGAATACAAATAGTATAAAAGAATCTAAAGTAGAAAAAATTGTGAATAAATACGAAACAAATGCAGAAAAGTACTATGAAAAGTACAATACAAAAATTACGAGAAATTATGCAAAAATGTGCATGGAAAGAAATGAAAAAGAATTTTGTTGTGTTTTATTGTACTTGTGAAATTTTTTTACTTTTGTTCGCAGTCTTATTTATTTTATTTTGGTTTTGCCACAATTTCTTATGGTTTTTAGAAGTTTCCAAATCTCATTTCAATTTTTCGTAATTTCGCGTATTTTTCAATCGATTTTTGTATCTTCTCGTGGTTTTTGAATTAATTTTCAATGAATTTTAACAAATAACTTTTGACGATTGTTTTGTCAAAATCTAAGAATCCATAACTCAAGTATACATTTCCGCTTTTACGCCAGCGTAAAAAACGTTTCAAAGCTCAAATAAAAAATGTTATAAAAAACCGGAAATGCCAAATAATAAAAAATAAAAAATATAAATAATTTAAATTATAAAATTCAATTATTACATTAAATTGAACAACAATTTAAATAATAGATTTTTTTTTTAAGAATTCTGAAACGGAAACGCTGCAAAAAAATAAATAAATAATTAAATTAAAAATTATTTAATTATTCTAAAATTAATAGGTTAGTTTTCACGTGATAATGTACATCGCTTTCGTTCTTACCATAATATTTTTGATTAAAGTAGGTTAATAACAATTTTCCCGATAAGTCAATGAACCAACTAATAACTTTTGATGTCTTGCTAATAATTTAATCGTAGCTCATTAACACATTAATAAGATTATACAATCATTATAATTTCATTTGCCGAACGATTGGTAAGGCAGTTCAATGTTAAATCGAATTTTCTAATCAATTTGCACGAAACTTTATAGAACGAAAGTTGACACACTAATGCATAGCGCTCGGGTCCAAATTCTGTATAAAACAGACGAGAAAATGGAAAAATAATGCGCTATGTGACACTGAAACTTCAATTTGAAAATCCGAATTTCCCGCGCTTTTGGCGCTGTAATACAGACCCAATCGTTATTTTTGTATGACTGGGGAATATTTTGCAGCATAAAAAACATAGATTCAGCGCGGAAAAGTATACGAGGAACGAAAAGTTTCCAAACTGTTATTCCAAGCCACATCAGCGCGGTAAAGAAAACCTGCGTACCGACCGTTCGACTCCGGAATAAATTTAGTTGAAAAAATGTTTCTTACTAATGATAAACTAAGTAATACATAAAGTTTATCTTTGATAACGGCTTTGTTCTCACGATAAACGAGCATTATGTTTTTACATGCGAGGTCTGGAAAATATGAAATGAATCTTCATCCTCTCACAAAAAAACACGCAAAAATGACGTTCCGCTTCGGAAAAATGTGACGTATCGTTCGAGTTTATTGGCTTTTCCACCTCGTACGAAGATAAATCATTGCCTTCAAGGTTCAACATCCTCGCTTTGCTCGTGCACTCGGGATTTATTTTCGTTCCCAGAAAGCCTCGAGTGTCGTTCGAGGAATAATTTCAGTACGCGATAAACGAACTTTTCGACGATTCGAGACAGAAAGAACCAAGTTTTACATTGCTTGAACCGTTCGATGCAACGAATGGAAAACATCTGCGAAAGCAATCGATATCGTGCGCGATTCGATCGCATTCAGCTTCGTACAATAGATATAAGCTATTGGTTCTTGAAAAATTGCTCTTTTTCCTCGTAAAACCAATTTAAAAAGTCGATAAAAGCAATTTAATCCACGGAGCTGATAAAGAAGCGGTTGATAAGATTCGCGGGGATCGAAGTTTTCGCGCTAAAATATTTCGAGATAATTTGAATTAAGGGATAAAAATAATTATTTACCAGGTTGGATTCCGAGTCGAAAACTAACCAAGATCTCGGCCCGGGTAACCACGCATTCATCCTCCCGATTGAAACGAACTGATAGGCACTGATAGGCAAACACGCGCACGGAAGATTTCGGGGAAAAAACTCGATGCGGAAGATCGATAGATCGATCGACGAATCGCGCCAAAACTTACCAATTAAAACGAGAGGGAACTTCGGCGCGCTCGGTATCGTCATACATAGAAAGTTCTCGTTCTCGTCGATTCGATTCCCTGAAAGAGAGAACAAAATATCCCTGAAGAAATATATGCATCATGTATTTCCGCCTCGGAATTCGGTTCAAGGCTACATGCGCTTTGATCCCCCCGCTTCGCGTGGCGAACTATCAGACGCTCGAGCGATCGAAAATTCGAACCGAACGCGGGCTTTTTGACAATTTTTTCAACTTGATGTTTCGTTCTCGGGTTGCCAGTCCCCCTTTGTTCTCTCAGGGCAGCAGCCCCTGCATTCCCTGCACTGACTATGCAGTTTGTAGTCTCACCTGCTCTTTTTTCAACTTCGTCACCGGAACACGTTAAATCCACGTCACACGACACTTCGAAGACTCCGGGACTAAACGGACATCACTTTTTCGACAGAATCACATTTCACGATCGGCGAATTCTCCGGGAGCGAAATTTCTTTCCACGAACCCGAGACCGAGCGCTGACGGATCGCTTGTTTTTTTTTTTTTGACAGAAGCATTTGCTCGCTAGACGGCGCTGCGCACGCTGCGATCAGCTGTTGATCGTCACTGCGCACGTGCGCCACGTGCGTGAAGTTTATTTTCATTCTTTTTTTTGATACAGTCTAAATACGATTTCAAGTTCTTGGCATTTCTGCTTTTGTGGTATTTTAAATCGTGGACAGTAAAAATGACCGCGCTCGCGTTACCGCAGAAAAAATACTATCGGCAACGAGCGCACTCGAATCCGATCGCGGATCACTGCATCCAGTAGTAAGATCGTCAATTCCTACAGATTTGCTTTAAACGTTGAAAAAATGAAATCTATCGAAACATTTTCATGCTTTTGTTAATTACTTTGCATTTTTTAGTCCTATAAAACCGGATTTGATGGACTGGAGTTCCCTGTATCCAGCGCTGGCTGAAAGCCCCGAGAAAAAAGACGCTCTCAGCGATAAACGTGTCGAGTTTGCCGATGTTGGTTGCGGCTATGGAGGCTTGCTCGGTGGGTATAATTTTCCCTCGAAAATGAAAAATTTCATGGCCAATTTCTTTTTTCTAAACAGTTACGCTGTCTCCGATGTTCCCCAAGCGTCTGATCATTGGCATGGAAATCCGGGTAAAAGTTTCGGATTATGTAATGGACCGAATCGCTGCGTTGCGGTCCCAGAATCCCGGGGAGTACCAGAACATCGCGTGCGTCAGGACCAACGCCATGAAGTACTTGCCCAATTATTTTTGTAAAGGCCAGGTGTGTACTCTGCAAAAATCGACTGGGCAGAACGCAATTGAAATCAATGTTTTGTCCACAGCTGAAAAAAATGTTCTTCCTGTATCCGGATCCTCATTTCAAAAAGGCCAAGCACAAGTGGAGGATCATCAACAAAACTCTGCTCGCGGAGTATGGATACATTCTGGCCGAAGGAGTACGAAATTACCTTTTTTTTATCAAACAATCTTGAGGCTCGAAACAACAATGAAATTCAAATTCTTTTCGCAGGCGATTGTGTACACCATGACCGATGTAAAAGACTTGCATGAATGGATGGTGCAACATTTCGTCGAGCATCCGCTCTTTGAAAGAATTCCCAATGAAAAATTGGTAATTGCCAAAAAAATGAATCACTCTCTTAATTCGTAAACGTTTTTTCTGATTGAAAACCTTGGTTTTTCAGACTTGCGATCCGATCGTGGAGAAATTGTACGAGAGCACCGAGGAGGGTCAGAAAGTAACCAGGAACAACGGCGACAAATTTCTAGCGGTTTTTCAAAGAGTACCCGATCCTTACCCGGAGGTTTTATGACCCTTCGTCGGCCATTAGTTTATTTTTAATAAAGTATGTACATTTTTAACGGAGACGGTTTCTCAGTTCATTGTGTTCGCACTGAATCGTTGTCTATTGCCCTTAATTTGCCATTTGTAGATATCCGAGTACCTTTTCCGAAACGACGCTTGTCTTATGTCGGTTGCTTGATCCAAATGATACGTGTTGAGTTGATACTCTTCGTGCAGGATCATGAATATCGTCTGAAGAAAAAGAATTTTTATTTTTCCAGACAAAGAGCGAGGCGAATCAATGATTCACGTTTTCCAGCAGCGATTCGATCAAATTCAAGGGCGGATCAACGCTCGATTTTTTCACGAGCTCTTTTCTCTCCATCACGCTCATGTTGATTTGAGAATATTGCAATCCAGGGTTGTTTTCCATCATCAAATCCCGAAGAGCTCCGCTGTTGAGAACGTCCCTAAAAAAGAACCCCAATTTCATTCTATCGTCGCTTCCATTTTCGTGAGAAAACGAACCACAGAATCCCTTCCAAAACGAAAGCCGAAACGTCTAAAACGTCTCTGGGGATGGACCTTTCAACCCCGTCAGAGCATATTTTCATTGACGGGGATTGGTGCAATTGCCGAGTCACGCTTGTTTTCATATCCTCGTCTCGAGCGTCATAAACGTCGATCGATAACGCCAAGGACATGTAAAAGGACTCGGGTTCTTTCGGAATGTTCATTCCCACTTTCTGTAAAATTCCACGCATCGATTTGTGGCGGATCAATAAAAAGATTGAGCTTTTTTTACCGGAAATGACACGCCTTTGTCGGTTATCGTGAAATGTCCTCGCAATTTCTGGCATTGTTCCTGGCAAGAGTACAAGTTCTTGTAATAATGACGCTTCTCGGTTAAATTTATAAACTCGCAGGGCAAATTCGCGTCGATTTTGCAAGGATAAGTACCGCCATTTATCGTTGCGAGAAAAGTGTGCAGGGTTTTGGGCAAAATCCTCCCGGTTTTCGGCTCGATTCCGATTTTTACACCCTCGGGTATTTCGAGACTGCGAAAAGAGAGAAATTGTGACTTTTTTCTTCGAGATAAACGTAATATTTCGTAACTGAAAAATGTATACTTTTTCCAGGTGTAGCCGATGACGTCTCGCTCGCTCCTGTTTTGGATCATGCACATCCGCGTGCATTTTCCATGGACCAGCATCGGTGGGATCACGATGTGAGCCGAATGGAAATAAACCGCTATTTCCGGCACGAAAAAGTTTCCGCTGAATGGCAGAGCTTGAATTTCCCGCTGAATTTCCGAGACGTCGCAGCCTTCACCTTCAATTTCCAACGCAGTTTCGTCACCGCCGAGATTCAATGCCAGAACGACCTTCGAAACGCGACTTTATCACTTCATAAAATTCTAGATTTTATCGACTCTTTATTACTTTGTAAAACTCGCATTTCCTTGGTTTAAATTCGAAAATAATCGGCGTGGACGAAAACGATCTCACGACGCCTTTCGGGTTCCGACACGAAAATACTTTGCTCTTGTGTAAATCGTTAATTTCTTTCAAAGGCTTTGTATCCACTTCGTAATTTTCATCGCGTTTCGAATCATTAAAAATCCAGTTGATCTGTAAATTGAAAAAACGAATGACAAACGAACCGAAAACATTGTTGAAAAATTGAATTACGTGGCAGGGAGGTGCAACGTCGCCGATGAAAATTCGTCCTAGCTTCATGCAGGGATTTTGGACCGTCGCGAAACCTCGAGAAAAGCACACGATTTTGGTGCTCAGAATTACGTGGCGATCGTTGCCGAGTTCTAGGTCCCATTTCAGTTCAGTCTCTCCTTCTAAGGAATAACTGATCCGCATCGTCAAAACTTGCTCCCTTTCTGGCTTTAATTCAAAATATCTGTGTTTAAAAACATCGTTACCCAGAAAGCATTATTGAGAAAAAATTGTACAATGATTGTAAAATTCGATTTATCAGATTGTACAGTTAATGACCTAAAGTACAATCTTTACACCATTACTGGTCAATTGTGTTAGAAATTTTATTCAACGTACTTATGTCAATTATTGTACCATCATTTATGAATCCGATTCACCAATTTCAACTATACAAATGTACAAATTTTACAAAATTTAATAATTCAAAAAGCACAATTATTTATAAGACGTGATGCACTTGAGATTGTGTGAAAATTGTGTAATGATGCATTGATACGATTGAGCTTATAAAATGTGCATCTTGGTTTGTTTTTATTTTGTCTCGTTTTGTTATTTGTACCTCTAAAACACCGGTTTTTGGGTACATGACACAAGTTTCTCGATGGGGGCAATCGTATTCTTGGTAGCGAAATGTGAACCCTTTAGTTTTGGTAACTTTCGGGCACTGGCAAATCTGGACCCTCTTCAAGTTCCACGAGAACGCCGTCAATGTTGTGTTAAAAATCAAAAGTTTAATCAAAAACGGTTCGCTTCTTAAAGCAAGCGCGGGAACTTGCATTTCGTGCGTTTTGGTTTCGCCTGGCATGAGATTTTTCAGCGTCGAATTTAATCTGAAACGCCAAAATTTGTAATTTTATTGTCAATTTTCAACGTTGCAAAATTGCTGTTCGGTACTTGTCAATTTGCAGACTTTTCCACAGGCTGAATTTACTCGCGCGAGAACACGTTCCACGGTACAGCAAATCTTTTACCTGGAACAATAATTTTCACGCATGCACTTGATGAATTTCCTTTTTTCCAGATTCGCAGATTGGATTTGGAATCAAACTCCGCGACCACTGACTTGGAAGTACGAAACGACGCTCGTGCATTCAGCTTTGCAGACGGTTATTGGAACGTCAAGATTCAAGTCGCATTTGACGAAATACTGAATCTCGAATTTGTACAATCCGACTTCGCGGGGAGTGATTTCGACGAGAATCTTAATTTTTTCCCCGGGACAAATCGTTCCCGAAATCGGCTGGATTTTGACGTCCCGTTCATCTTTCAAATCGCAACAGACGATTTCAAAAGGCACCTCGACCGCGCCAAAGTTGACGAGATGAAAAATTTGACCCGCGGTTTCGTTGCAGGACAGCGCCCCAAAGTTCAGCTCATCCGGAGAAGCCTGGAAAATTTACTCGTGTTTTTCGATTGGAGAAAACCTCAGCCTTTTCATTTTTTTACTACGAGAGTCGCCGTTTCGCTTCGTCCCGAGATGTTTAATCGCAAGCGAACGTTCCGAGCCTCGAAATTCGTCGCTACCAAATCGCAGTCGATGCAGAAGTTGTGATTTCCCAGCTCCAAAGGGCGAAAAGTCCAAACTTGCGTGAGGATTTCGTTGGGGCCGATTCTGCCTTTCTTCGTGTAGATTTGCAGATCCCGCGGTGTCTCGAAAATGGAGAACCTGGGTTTTTCGCAAAGTTACAAAAGATGGAGGAGAGAAGGGAAATTTGCCTTACGAAATTTCGTGGCGCGTGACGTTGCGTATCGCGACACATTGGTCTTGGCGACATCCGGGATACACGGGATCGAACTGGATTTCGTTCCCTTCGCAGAAGTTGATTTTGGGGTACTCGGCGCAGCCTTTAAAGTCGATGAAAATTTCCTGCTTCCGGTCCCCGTTTAACTGCACCGACCATCTTTCCATGTACACTTGCTCGTCTTGCATTTCGGCAAACATTTCTAGCGTGACAATCTGAAAATTCCTAAATCCAAAGGTTTGGCATTTCTTTGTTTGTAGTTACGATCTTGGTTCGTACTTGGAAATTATCCCCAGCATGGGTTTGACGAAAAAGTGTCTCGTGGGAGGCGGGACGAAGCGGAACATGAGCGGCGAACAAGAACGATTTCTGATCAGGAACGTGCTGTAAACGGAATTCAAGGGAATGCAAGGAGGCATCGTTATCACTCGAGGAATCTCATAACTCGACTCTGGGGTTTCCCCGGAAATCGAAAGCGTGTGACCTGAAACAGAAATTTTACATTCGCTACTAATGTTAATTTTTTCAATATTTGTAATAGACCTAGTAAAATTTAAATTTTGTGGGGCTGAAGTTCTGATTTGCTTACCGATCAATTTTATCGAAGCAAGCAATGGCAACGAGTCGTCCTTTTCGTTAAAAATTCGAGCCGACAATTCCCGACCAAAAAGCGCGTCCTTTTCCACGGGATCAAATCTTATTTCGAAAACGTTGGATTGCCGGTTGCTTATTCGCGCGAGTTGCGGTTTTACCGTGAAAACTTTATCGATGTCTAAAAAGAAAAGCAGATTCATCGTACTGAAAAGAGATTTTTCCTTTAGAAAATCGGGACCTTCGTCCCACTGAATCATCATGTTCGACGCGCTGTGATTGGTGATACTGATGGTTTTCGCAATCCTGAGGTACGCATTTTCCGCGCCAACTTCGACTCGTCCAAAATCCATGTACTTCTCCGACAGAGAAAACGGAGGCGTTTCCTTTTTTATAAAAGTGGACGTGTCGCTCATGTAATCGTGAAAATCCACCATGTTCGGCAAAAAGTTTCCCGAGTATCTCCGCGAGTAATCTCCGCGTTCCAAATGGGGACCGCAGAAACCAAAAAGTTGCACGAATATCGGGTCCTGAATCAAATAAAGAATCATTGATCGATAATTTCTTACAATTTCGGACCCGAAGTTTTCGTGGCGAACCTGATGCAAAATTAAACAGGGCAAACAAAGAGTGTAAATCCCTGGCTCCGGAGGCGAAAAAGTCACGAAGATTTGCTTGCGCGTGCACGGATTTATCTTTCCTCTCGTAAAGTTGAATTTGAATGGACTTTGTTTTTCGTCGATTTCAAACTCGAAATAAGCGGGAACTCGTGAATTGTTCACAAGCTCGATCCGTTTCTTGACGTTGCTGCAATTTTCCGTGGCAAGCATTACGAGTTTCGTCCCGGATGCCATGATTAATGGACCTGGAAACATTTCGAGTGCATTATTTTATCGATGCCGAAGAAATCGTTTTCACGAACCGACTGAACTCCCCTGCACGATGATTTTGTAACTGCATTTTTCCGAGTCTTCAAGGACGAAATAATCCGTGTTTTTGTACGGGGCGAAAGTCGGGGTGTAGGTAATGTCGCAAATGTAAACTTCGTCTTCCGACAACGACCAAGAATATTCGCGAATGTTGAAAACGTGGTCCAACGGACTGGTCATCGAATCCCTGTGCACCCTGTAGAAAAGAGTTTTCTGCAAGTATCGAAAACTTGATTAAATTTCTTTTCTCTCTCGTAAAAAATAAATAAAAATAAGAATACTTACAAAGCTGTTATTTGAAATTTTTAAGGATTTAACGACCGTGATTCCCACTTCGACTTCGCCAAAGTCCACGCAAATTATGGACTCCTGTTCGGCTCCCATTTTCGCGTATTAATCGAAACCGATCGAACTCTTGTCTAATCCGAGTATAATTCGCGAATAAAAGTTGGAAAAAGCGTCGACGATCGCGGCGATTCGAAAGTTTCCTCGCGCTCGGTTATGGCGGAGCCACCGTCGTTTTGTTTTGATCCGAAAAAAGTCTCGTTACAGCGAGTGACACATTCGTGATTCAATTCCTCGGTGACGCGACAGCATAAATTAAAATCAGTTGATATCAATCGCGAAAAAGGCAAATCCTTTCATTTCCGCGCAAATCATCGCGAATTGTCTCGGGCACGTGCCTTATCGCGTCGTGTTGTCGCTGTAATTCGATCGCTAATGGCTTTCTGACAGCTCAAAATGGCAACTGCACCTTTGTTTAAGGCCTCCTTGTGGCTCATTTTGTTCAACTTCGGCATTTTCGTCGATCGAATGCACTGCAAAAATTACTCGAATTATACGCTCTGTGAGTAGACGACAATTTTGACCAATTCCGAAATCGAACCACAGATCGGATTTTTTAACCTCACTTTTTTTTCCCCGCAGACAATATGAATGCACAACACATTTGCTCGGTGGGAAATTCAAAACCAAAACTCGAGAAACTCGGCGATAACAATGACGTCATCATGGTTGATTCCGGGTACAAATTCCAGGATCCTTGGGAGCCCAAGATCGATCTTGATTGCAAATTTGTCGTGGAAACGAAAAAAAAAAAAGATGGAATTTTCGCCGTTGTCCAAAGCGCGAATTTGAGGAAGGGTGAAATGGAGTGCTTGGATCACATCCAGGTACATATTTCCAGCGTTTTCTCCCCTAAAAAACGTTTATTTTCACTTTGATTTTCACTTTTCAGTTCAGAAGAAGAGATTTGCACAAAACAACACAGTTTTGTGGCAAGTTCCAGGTTTCGAACCCATACAGAAATAATGGGAGCTACGAGGGTATGTCCTCGGAATTCGATTCCGAGGGACGAATTGAAACGCGCATTTTTGTTTCCTCCGAGCGTATGGATCCTTCTGTAGAGCCTCTTAAAGTGAAAATAGTTTACACTCTCTACAAAGGTGAATGAAACGAATGAAAAGTCTTTTATTCAGAGAAATTAATCAACAATTCTTCGCAGATTGCAGTGAAGTTGACGATAAGATTTACCGACGCGTCCTGCAAAACACGAACATCTGCATTTTCAAGAGTTATTTCTGCGACGGCATTTTCAACTGTGCGGGTATCGACGGTTGCTTGGACGAAAGCGACTGCGAGTACCAAAATTCGAACATCGTGAGCAAGAACGCGGGCACTAAAATTACCGTTGCAGCGGTGACTACGATTTTCCTTTGTTTTATTATATTCATAATGTGCCTGTACATCTGCCGACATAAAAAAACACTGTGTTGGTCGTCGGACTGCGCTGGACCTTCCGAAAGAGCCGATCCCAGATTCTCCATTGACATCGAACAAAGAAGCAGAGGAAGCAATGGGGTTCCGACAGCACCCATGCTTGAAGTCGCCGTGCCTCCGTCGGTCCACGACAAAGACCTGCCACCAAGCTACGATTCCCTGTTCCCTGAAGAATCGAGCCATGCGAACTCGTAATGTAATTTGCGCTACTCGTTATTTAATGTTTTAATTAGGTAAAGTAGAATTGTACCATACGATTTTCTACCACTTGTATTTTTGTACGTATACTAGGAGAACTTTGTTTAAAATTGTTATGCTGCGAATCGTGCTGAAGTGTAATTTTTATAAAGCGTAACTGGGACTGAACATTTTCGATGTAATGTTTAATTTAAGGTGAAGTTTTAAAGACAATTGTGATCGGGAGTGAAAAAACGAGCCGAAAGTTTATACAAAAAGAAGAGATCTGAATTATTAAGAAGCTTGAAATATGGTATTTCTTGTTACAGAAATGTACTTATCACATTCAATGATTTCATTTGTTTTTGTCAATGAGATTATGTAGAATTAGCGACTTTATTTATGAATTCGTGATGAACTCGTCGCACATTGAAAACCAGTTATTTTCTCGCCAAAGCTAACAGAGCTGCTACAAAAAAGTAGATACCTCGTGTTCGCGACATAATTCAGTAAGATTGGGTGTATCTTTGTAAGGAATCCATGAAATCAAGTATTGTAAGTTTATATTCACTTGACTGACTGTGAAGTTCGCGAAATGTAAATACGAGTGATAAGCAGCGAATGGTCCGTGTACATATTGAGTTTGTAATAAATGATTATATACCGAATTCGCTCTGTTTTCGATATTCACGTCGAATGTTTCTAAATCATGTAGTTTTGAATAAGATGAGAATTATTTGAAACTGTAGAAACTTTATTGATGAAAAATTCAAGGGTTATATAAAAATAATCATCAATGTAAACTTTGTAGCTTTAGAAAACTTTTATGAAAGTTTTTCTTTTTTATCGGTGAAATGTTCCATGAACCAGAGCGCCATGTTGCAAACATAGTCCATTTGCACCGGATCACCCAGCAGGGAGTGACAATCTTCGTATACCAAGAGCCTACAAAAAGGAACAAAAACTGTAAAATTTATACATACAAGGATCTGAAAATGCGATAGATATTGTAAAGTAATTTACTTGGTCTTGACGTTATTCAAGACAAGTCGATGGTACCAGAGCTTTCCCTGATGGTACGGCACGCGCAAGTCGTTTTTACCAAGGACAATAAGTGTCGGGGTTTTTACTCTGTCGACGTGACGAATCGGAGATTTGTTGTACATGTTCAACAGTAAGTCAGGGTATTTCGTTTCTCTTTCTTTGGCCAGCGCAATATCCAAAGATGGAGCGGCTATGATCGCAGTGCACCTAAAAAATGCAGGAAAAATGTCTCAACTGTTCATACTTCAATTTCCAGTTTCAAGGATGACATTTACCAGTCGGGGATGTCCGATACCCCAAGCATCGATGAAATTTCAACCACTGGATTCAACATGACGGCAGCTTTAAACAAATTCTGAAACCAAGGAAAGAAATCAGTTTCGAGATTTAAACAGCGGTTCGAGTGCAAATTAAGGGCGAAACTCACGGGATGCGAACCCGTTAAATACGCGGTGATATATCCGCCGTAAGATCCTCCGGCAACTCCGACCTGGTCCGGGTTCAGCCAAGGGTACTTTTTCAGAGTCTCCTTCATGGCAGTCACGCAGTCTAGCATTTCGACGTCGCCTATTTTTCCCTCCAGGTACTCCACGGTTTTTCCTCCCATGCCGGTGGAACCGCGGAAGTTGACTTGCACGACTGCAAAGCCTTTAAAAAAATGTACGTTACAAAACTAGAGAAAGTAATTTGGAGAATTTTTATAATTTTAATCGCGTGTTTACCCAACAAAGCGAGCGTGGCGTTGGTTATTGAAAATATGTTATCGTAGCTCGCGTGAGGTCCTCCATGTCCCATCACGATCAACGGCGTCGATTTTTCGTCCCCGCTTTTTTTGCCGAAGTACGTGAAATTGAATCGTCCTGAAAATACGGAACTAATCATGAGTGACTATTTCTCTCGTTGAAAAACAAAATTTACTAAATCTAACTTACTGATTGTTTCATCAGTTTCGTATTCGTATTCGTTGTGTTCGATCATTAAATTTTCAAAGCCCGGAATTTCCTCAGGGGGTGTGATATGGACCAAGTTGAGATTTCCCAAATTTTTCTCAGCCAGAGGATCAAACTTCCCTAGGACGAGAGTTGGGAGCTGAAGGAGGGACGTTTCGAGCATCGCGACTTGATTATCTTTTGCGTCCAGGATGATTAAACTGCTGCCGTCGTTCTGGATCTCGGTAATGAGTTTCGTTTCTGGAAAATTAGTTTTTTTGACATTCGTCGATGATGCATCCAAAAATGAAAAAATGATGATTTTCATTTACCGAGATCAACGATGTACGATTTTATGGTATTCCTCTGGGGCGTGCTCAGGAAAACGTACCGCGAATCAGAGCTCCAACAACGCTTCGCCAAACTGCGTTCATACAGACCATAAAATAGTTTTTCTCCATTTATGATCTTACTTTCGTCGACGCAGTCGATGATTGTTTCAGCCTGAAAACAGCGGGGTCGAATGAAAAGTTTTTTTTCTTTTCAAGACGATTTTCACAAGAAAATTTGCACACCTTTTCATCAGTTCCCCATTTCATACGCTGGAGTCGTTGCACGTGATGATGCGGCGTGGAACTGGGCCTTTCAAGCCAAATCAAACTTTTCCCATTGGGACTGAATCTCGGTGCGCTGACCGATAAACCGTCAGGGGTTAACAACTCTGTTGACAAATAGTTTCATTGTACTCGAATTATTCTATTGTACAAGAATAAACAAACGCTTCAAATTTACTGACTGAAATCTGTGTCTTTTGAAAGAAACAACCAACATGGTCGGTTCGTGCAAGCATAGAGACCCAAATATCTGTGCTCGCGTTTCCAAACCACCCCGACTAAATCTTCGCCGTTCGGAGTCCAGGTGACTCGACCCAAGAAATATTCAGAAGGTATGGACGAGATGACTTTTATCGTGTCTTCCTCGATGTTGAGCACAACGATTACAGATTGGTGCTTTCCTACCAGTTGCTCTCCCCAGTCCGGTTTGTACACGTACTCTGTACCCTGAAAAAAGTATACCATTGCTCAATTCGAATCGCTGTTTTTCCTTGGAAAATGTCGAATGCGTCTTTGTACCCTCGAAATTTCTTCGGCGTCCTCTTCTTCCTTGGCTTTTTTTTCAGCAGTTTTTTGTTTATAAAATGGCTCGGATTTGGCAGCTGAAATCATTCAGTGTTATTATTTCCAATTTGATTTTAATAATTCATCTGCATTGACGAATCGTACCTTTTTTCTCAGCGATGTAAAGCAACTTGTTATTCGTATTGTTCCAGGAAAACGAACTGAATTCAACTGCAACGAAACATTGTTAATTTTTTATCGCATTCGAAAGTTTCGGATAAATTACCGTCCGTATAAATGTCTCCGTGAACGTCATAGACTGACAAATCGTAGCACTTGGTCAGGCCGCGTTTTTCCCAAATTTCTATGAAAGACTTTTGGGCGTTCTCAACCGTGCTTTGCTTGAAAACTGCGACTTTCTCTTCATCTTCCGTAGCGCATCTCGCGACTCTGGAAAATCAGTCCAATCATTGCACGCATTTTTGGAATCATCGAATTTGAGCCAACTTACTCTCCAGCGATGTCGACCGGGAAACCTTCGACTTGAAGATTGAATCCCGAGTCCAGGGTGAAATCTCGGGCGAATTTCACTTTTGAATTTTTCACCAGATTTTTTTGGGACCAAGTGCTTCGCACGGTCAATCCATTTTTTACGGCGTTGGCGATTCTCGCATCGCTCAATGTAGGATATTTGCAAATCAGCCGGTAGATGTTCAAAGCTTTGTCAATCTGAAATTTTGAATGCATGTTTAGGTAATTCAGGACAATTGCACAGATAAAACCAGCTTGAGAATAATGTAAATAAAATGATAAAGCGGTTTTTTCAGTGGTGCAGAGAGAATATTTCAAGGGGGGAGGATTTGCAGCCTCACCTCCCTCCCTTATCTACTTCATTGAGTTTCTTATCTCTTTCGCTGTATTTGCGCAAACAATTTTTAATGGAACAATTTTTTTTGATTTTTTTCATCTAGGGAAAAGTTTTGAATTTCGTTGTATTTAATGATACAAAGATATTATTGAATTAGATTATTTATAGATTTATTACAAAGTTACTCTAATTAATGGGCATTCGTTTTTCGTATTTGCCGAAAATACGATTTTTAATTGCGATGGAATTCGACAATAAGAAAATCAAAAGATGTTATTTTTGGGGTTTTTTAATTGTTTATTTAGGTGAATTTCAATAGAGAACAAAGAAAAAGCCTCGTCATTTGAAAATACTCCGGCAATCGAGTTACGAAAACGAAGCATTTGTTTACAAAGCAACAACGGAAAAAAAAGGTAATAAAATAGTTATTTACTTGTGAAGATACCATTGTTAAAGTTCGATTCTGCTTGGTTGCCTCAGAATTCAGAATAATGACTGAAGTTGAAATGCGTATGAAACTGATAAGAAAAACAATTCCACGAAGGCAACAATCTACGACATCCACGCGACGACAGTAATTGAAATCGCCATTACCGGCGTCAGATGCTTTGATTTCGTATTTACCAACAACGATAAAATAAAATTTTTCTACATTATATTACATATAGCAATAATTTGTTTAAAAAATGCGATACAACTTCGATAAAATGTAACTAATGAAATTTCTTGCTTTGCAGTTGAAAACTAGCAAAGAACGGCATTAAAGTGCAAATATCAATCAAGAGACCCGGTCGGGTCTCTCCGCTAATCTATACATCGATATAGACGAAGCGACCGGGTCTTCATACGCCAATTGTAGCGGAATTCAAAAATTCTGATATTTCATTTAAGTATAATAGTCTCATTGTGACACAATATGGGGCTATTCTTATACTCAAATTTTCTATGATTTTTTTCCTTCGAGATAATGTCACGAAATCCTCACAATTGACGCGTATTGATGATGATAATGACAAATTAAAGTTATGAAAGTTGACAAAAGTTATCTTTATTACGAGATCATTGACAGATAGGTGTTCTTGGTTTTATCGTTC
>JABFQM010001399.1:0-21646 GCA_022816865.1 Zelostemma sp. ZL-2020
TACTAAATATTTATAATAACGAAACGAGAGATAATAATTTGCATAAACTAGTACAAATCGAGCGAATAAAACAATGACGATCAGCAGCGCCTCCAACACGAAATATTCTAATCGCATTTTATCTACATTTCACAAGGCTTTCTTCGACCATATTTTTCATTACAAGATGAAGCCTAGTCAAGATTCGAGTCAGAGTTTTTGAGTCGCGGCGGCAGCCCACATTCGTTTCTCTAGCATCTGGCGTTTCTTCTCTTCTGTAAACAAAACATAAAAATTAGAACAAAATTCTTCCTTCGCTTCAATTACTTTCCCAAAATTGCGACTCACCGAGTTCTTTCTGATATATAATAATCTTTTCGCAGAATAAGGTGTAATACTCCATCTTTGTTTCCGCCTTTTCATACAAATCGCTCTCTATTTTCCTCGCGAACGAGACCAAATTCCCCATTCGTCTGTCCTTCATCGCTTCCTGACTGGGGGTTGGACAAATCGCATGAACCCTAAAGGAAAAAAGAACAATTAGTCTCTAATTTTATTCCACGACAAAACCTCAACACACATCTTATCAACTAGATGATCCCGAAGATCAGGTGTGATGGTATTGTGCCAATCCTTCTTTCCTTTGGTAATTGCTGCCAAGCCTCCATTTCTTTTATAAAGTGGCTGCTTTTCTATCCCGTTTCTCTCGATGAAGTACGATCCATCCCAGAGTTGAGATTGGACAGGCTGACCAAGACCCGAGGGTTGAAAATTGTAAAAAGGCTTGTACGGAACACAGGAAGGAAAACAAGTTTCAGAAGAATTCATGGCCCAGTGATTAGCAGCAGGCGCAGCTGGAAATGGTTCGAAGCCTGGAGGAGGTTTCAAGTTCGACGCGGCCACTTGTTGACTCCATGCACCAGCGATTTGTTGGTTCCATCCTTCTGAAAAAAACAATTTCTACTGAATTAATGTACTCTTAGTAATTTCATTAAGATTTTTGGTTTCTTAAACTTATACATACGAGCAGTTGGGCGAGTAAGTAAAGATATAGTGCCTTTTTTAACGGGCATACAGAATTGACATATGAGCAGTTCGCAGGATTCCCAATGCTTTAAAATTCTTTTGGATGAAGTGCAATGGGTTATTTTGCAGGCGTTGTCGCAACAGGATTGCATGTGGGTCACGACATTTTTCATCATTTGGCAGTAGACCACCGGGCAAGTGTTCATGTAAAAATTGGAGGAAGCTGGCAGCTCGCATGTTTGGGCATGCAGGATAAGAAGCAGTTGATTTCGAATAATATCTTGCTTTTCAGTGTCGTTGCTTCCCTGAAGACCTTTTAAAGGCAAAATAAACAAAATTGAAAAATTTATCGTAAAAATATCGGTAACATTTTTTGCATATGAAAATTAATTTTTTTCCAAGGTTATTTCGAGTTATCAATTTGTTACGAAAAAAAAACGATCAGAATAAGATTTTCGTGCTTGGTCGAACAGGAAACGCGGTGATTTTCGGTGCAACAATAGAGGTTAGATTGCATAATCTTGCACATGCGACTTTTTGGCTTTGTGTCAACGAGTTTACGATTCAAATTCAATTGTTTCTTATGAGTTATTTATAATTTCAAGAAATTACGCTGTAAACTTCGTGCATGCTTTGTTCAATGCTGTTTCGCATTTTTACTGGCTCTCGAAATTTCTTCACGTGAATTATGAAAAAGTGCCGTTTTTGATGCAACGTTTCCAAGGAAAAAAGCATATGGAATATTGTACATTATTACCTGATTGCTCTTTTGTGCTGCCAGTAACAATTTGATTATCCATTACGTATTAAATGCGTTATTTCCTTATCTCACGTGGACAGAACGAGCTCGAAAATGTTTCTAGTAATTTCCCGTTCAAGATGCCATGCTTTTATAGTTTTTCCGGTTTTTTCCCACCTTTTTCGCAGCAGTACCAACTTTTAAAAATATAGCCCGAAATCGAATGGTCCATTTGAAAAGCAGCAAGTTTGAACTTTACGCAGTTCAAGGATCATAGAATAAAAAATGGTGTATTGTTGCCCCCGAAAAGATAAGCTTCCATCAACAAAGCACTTTTAGTAATTTCGGTGCAATATGTTTTTTCGGGACGATGCTCGTTCGTTTTCGCGCGGAAAATTTTCGATTCAGTTTTTTGAATTTGATGAATTTATATTCAAATTATTTGAATTGTTTAAACCAATTAATTGCTGTGCATTTGAATAGAAATTTACACATTTTTGTACGTGTGTGCGTGTACATTGAAATTCTCGGAATTCAACTTTTATTTAGAGAGTTATAAATACTGTTTGTTTTCCTTCGAAATACAAAATAACTTCAGAAATTTACAATTAATTACGTATAATTGATCAACAACAGTTAATGATTTCAAAACCTGCCATAAATTACAACAAAAAATACCAAACATACGAAAAATATTAAAAATTATAAAGATTCTGAAAATTTTAGTTCGGGAAATTGTGTTCTTTAAAAATCCATCAATTCATCGTTTTTAATTCGTTGCTCTTTTATAAAACGGTTTATCTTTACAAAATAATTTACGATGAAATACAATAAAAAAATATTTTAGTAACTAAAAATAAATGCACCATGCCGAAGATAACGTAACTAAAAAATCCATTGCGTACATAATAAAGGCAGTCAGATACAACATAATAATTTTAGAAAATTTTCATCAAACTATAATGAAGATAACGTATCATTAATAAAAATTTTTCTATTACAATAGAATACTTAAAATGTTATCATTCAGATTCACTTGGCTATGATTATTGAGAACAGGGTCTATAAATTTCAACCCCTTAAAATAATTAAGAATTCTTATAGGTATTAATTTGGTATGAATCGTCAATTCATTTCGCACATTTTATAACACAACTAATTTTTTTAAATGCTTCTCCATGCCGTTTCTGGGAGCTATCCCAATCATTCCTTCAACAGACTTGCTCGGTTCGTGTAGACGATCTTTGATGAACTTGCATCAAAATCTAAATCCGACGAAAGCTCTGAACTTGAACCAGGCTTCACAACTTCTTCCTGCGTTGTTAAATTGTCCCAATTCTCGGAGACGATGTTCCCATGAAGTGAAGTACTCGAGGCCTCTGGATCTAAAAAACATGTTCAGATTAAAATTTCTGTTCACTTTGAAAACAATAATTTTTACACAGAAAAAAAGTAAATAAAAACCAGTATCGTTCGAAGGACAAGGAAATTCGTCAGGTTCGGTTTTGTAGCTCGGATTTGACCGTCGCTTCTTCTTGCACGTTTTATCCTCCTCGAATTCCTGCCAAGCCTGCCGGCGTTGTTCCTCGTCCAGAGCTTCGTCTTCCTGTGAATAATTCGTAATTCAAAATAAAATGGCTGGGTTTTTTCCCACAATTTACAAGCAATCAACAAATACTTTATTCTCAAACAAAGAGTCATGCTCGTGAATATTGACAATGGCGTCTCTGTAATTGGTGATAATTTCAGCGAGAAGATGATCTTTAGGACAGTTAAGAGTTGGAGCGAAATCCTCAGGGGGCGTATCGAAAGAGTAAAGTTCAGCGAGATTGTGACCGGTGTAATGTCGCTCGATTTGCTGCTTGTCAACGACGCGACACGACAGAGAGAGTTTCGTCACTTGGCGATTGTAAATTTTTTCCTCCATTGTGCCGAAAGCGAGGAATCGGTAAATAAAGCAAGGCTTCGTTTGTCCAAATCTGCAACAAACAAGCAAATTAATATTTTTGAATAATTCCTATTTTAACAGCAAGCTTCATGAAAATTACCGATAAACCCTGAAGATACTCTGAACCTGTAACACAATTATTTATTATTTTATCAAGACATATATTTATATTGAATTTTATTAGAAATGAAATTCACGTCGTGCGAAGGATTCCAGCTGGCATCGAAAATGATGACCCTGTTTGCTCCTGTCATGTTAATGCCCAAACTTCCAGCTTTGGTAGATATCAAAAACAGTCTGGCTCTGGTATTCGACTCCTCGTTAAAAAGATCGCACCAGTAACTCCTGTTTCCCGCAGAAGTTTGACCGTCCAGCCTAAAATAATCCTTGCCGAATTTCCAGGTTCCCGTGTGATTGTTCAATAGCTCGGATTCATCGTCACTGCTGGTCCCTTCGTCGATTCGCGCCAGGAATTTCTCGATAAGGGTCAAGGTATACAGCGACTGAGAAAACACGAGCCTAAAAACGTACAAATTACAATTTCGAGATTTCACATTTGAGATTTTTGAAAATTTGATGTTTACAATTTTTCGCCGATTTCTTCGCATTCTTTGAGGATTGCGAACAGAAGCACGAGCTTGGTGGATACTTTCATGTCTTCAAAGTGCTCATCTTTCACCATTTCTTTCCACCATTCGTCCCCTGAGTTGAAATCTTTCAGCATTGGATCCGAGTTGTCTAAAACAAACGTTACAAGTAAAATTGCATTCTTGATCCTTGGATACAAATTTTATTTGGGTCGACTGCAGTACCTCGAAGAGCATCAGGCTGCGTCTTCGTGACGCTAGAAGAATCGTTTTCATCAATCGATTTGCTGGGGCCGAGATTGATGTCATCAAGAAATTTCTCCAGTAATTGTTGGGTCTTTGCTTCAGCTCTCTGTTTGATTATCTTTATTTTTTCGGCATGCAAATGCAAGACTATTGGGTGTGTCCAAATTCTTTCCAGGACTTGGTAATCGCTAAACAACTTGCAGCCTAAACCTCGGTTGAATCTAAACAAAAAGAGCGATATAAAAAATGCAATTAAAAAACTAATTAAGCAAAAATTGTGATTCTTTCTATCGACCCACCTCGTTATGTTTTCGATATAATGCTTGTACATTTTGACTTGTACATCGGTGAGTTTGACGAAAATTACGTATTCTTGTTTGGGAGGCAAGAACGGCATGAGATGACTGTATCCGAATCTTTGTACACAGTCTTCCAGCATTTTATACAGCACGTGAGCGCGCTTCTTCATCAACAAAACGTCGGACGGCGTGGAATCCTTACACTGGCCGTTTTTTATGGGATTGACAAAACGATTCGTGAACTCGTTCTTCGAGCCGAGGAGATTAGGCTTGACAAACTGCATCATGCAGTGATCTAAAAGACACATTCATATTAAAAATTTGAACTTCAAGAAGAACATTTTCAAATGGAAAACTTACATTCGATCAGATTATTTTGCAAGGGAGTGCCTGTGAGAACAATCCTTCTCTGAGTTTGAATTTGTCTCATCGCTTTGCTCAACCCGGTGTTCTCGTTCTTCAACAAATGGCCTTCATCGCAGACCACTAAATCTGGTCCAGGATCCGCCAGGCACGAAAGAAACGATTCCTGGATGCTCTCATCAGTCTTGTTTTTCTTGTTTCCAGTCGTCAAGATTTTCAACAAGTCGTAACCTATAATCAAGATCCCTCCAGTTTTCTGCCAATGCTGCAGCAAGAAATTTCTGTCATGCGCTGTTTTCATTCTAGAAAAGAAAACTCGGTACAATAAGAATATTCAAAGTACAAAAAATAGCGAAAGACGACACTAACTTTGTCAACTCGTAAATCTCGATATTGTCGCTGTCTTCAACCAATGGCAGCCAAATTTTGAACTCGTTGACCCAATTCAGAACAATGCCCAAGGGACAGACGATCATTATTGTCTTGACCCCGGTTTCCTTATAGTTTAGCAGGGTATGAGCGAGTGCTATGACCTGGAACGTTTTCCCCAAGCCCATGCAATGAGCGATGATGCAACCGGAACCTTTCGCGCTCTTGGCCCTTTCAAGGGACTCGAAACACGCGTCCCACATGAATTTAACGCCTTGCGCCTGATGCGGTTTCAGTTTCTGAACAAAGGCGTCATCAACTCGAACTAGTTCCTTCTTGGTGTTCTTGTCAAAATCCAGGATCAATGTGTCGACTTTTGCCTTTTCCTTCAACTCGGTTCCATACATTTTCTTGTACTAGAACATGATTCGTAATTAATTGTCATTTTTTATCGGAAACCATTTTGAATTTGTATAATGATCTTATGTAAGTACCAATTTTTGTCTTTTAGCGATGCGCTTGCGCCGTTTTGTTTCTTCAGTAACAGCTTGTTTCGTGTCTTTCGCGACAGACTTGTCGCTGATTACAGCTCGAATGTTTTTACGTCCGTTGGGTGCTGCTTCCTGAGAACTTTGCTGGTTTTCGTCGTCGCTATTTGAATCAGAGGACGCATCTCTGCTGCTTCCACGTTTCATCTTCTTTTTTGTCCTACAAGAATAAAGTTTTTACAGAAGAATTCAATAAACAAGCGAAACATTCGGTAAGAAATTATGTTTACGGCAAAGATGCTACGAAGTCATCGTCTGAGTTCGATACACGCCTCTTCTGGTGCGGCTTTTTTCTTTTCATCGGAGTACTACGGAAAAATGAACATACGATTAGCAAGAAATACAAAATTCAAGATCTTACAACTAAGACTCACCTTTCTTTCTCGTTGATTTTTACTGTTGATCTTTCCAGTTTTTCTTGCATCTTTTCCTTGCTGTTTTCAATGTTTTTAACGTTACTTTCATCCGAAGAGTCGATTATTCTCGCAGTTAGTAATCTGTCTTTTTTCCATTTGCTCTTTTCTCTTTTCTCATCATCCTCCTGCAACGTAGTTGTACATTTTTATTTTATTCTTTGTACAATTTTGTAAAAAAAGAATTTTTACCTTGGAGGATTTATCGGAGTCGTCAGTCGAGATCATCTCCTTGGATATAAATGTTTTCTTCTTATTTTCGGTGTCATTCGCCTTTTTTTTTGAAGCAACATCATTGTCATCATTTTCTTCATCGTCAGCCTCGTCCATTTCACCTGAAAAAATGGATTTAGAAGTCATGTAGAACTCGATTAAAGTTGGTCGAATTCATCGACTTACTGCCACTAGAATGATCCGAGTCCCCGCTTTTTAGCAATTGTTCCTGAGCTATTATGTCAGCTTGTTCGAACAATTGGTCATTGGTCAGGATTTCGAGTTCTTTTTCAACGGTTTCTAAAACTTCGGTGGTTGTCCTTGAATCGGACATTGAGTCCATGCAATCCAGAAGAGTTTCTTCTTCTTCTTCTTCTTCTTGAATCTTTGGTTTTTTTCTTTTAGCTCTCATCACACTATCCGAAGAATCCGAATCACTAATGATTGTTCTATTCTTGGGATGTACATTGCTGAGTGAAAGAAGCCTGCAAAAAACACAATTTTAGTCGAAGGAAAACAATTTTTTATTTTTAGAAAGAAATTTACTACCTTTTCAATTTCTTATCTGCAAGGTATTCTTCTGATTCTTCCAAGGCCTTCGAATGCACTTCCAGCTCTGAGTTTCCTAATTTGTTGACAATAACGTAACATCTTTCCCTTGATTTCGCATCGCTCAAGTAGTACTCGTTATCCTTCAACTTGAACTTCGTTTTCTTTTTCCGTTTGCTTGCAGATTTTTCCATCAACTCTGTATTCGAAAGTTCATCATCGGAGGATGAAGAACCTGATGTTTGCCGAATGTTTTCTTCGCCGCTTGAGTCCGAAGAAGCCTCTTCGTTTTCATCTCCATTTTTCTTCTCTGTTTCGTCGTCCGAGTCTGAATTCAAGAGTTCCAATATCAATTCCTTGTTCTTTTCCATCTCATTCTCCAGTTGCTCTTTTTCTGTTATTCTCCTCAACTCAGCTTTTTCTTCCTTCGTGATGATTTCGCGTTGCATTTCATCCATTGAATCTAAACTTGGAGGAATTGTCGTGTCTTCGTCTTTCTGCTTCGTTTCAAGACGAGCAGATTCAACATCTTCATTAATAGTTTCGGTCGATCGACCGAAACTCGAGTTACCCAAAAAGAAATTTCTGTAACTAAAATTTTCATCTCCTTTGGCATAGTCGTGTTCCTTGCTGCTTAAATTCCGCAAAAATGATGGATCAGTGAACTCGTCATCTTCTGTGTTTGTTTCTAGTTCTATTTCAACTACATGCAAACTCGAATCCAATGTCAGAGCAATTTCCTCTTGTTCTTCCATTTCGTTTTCTGATGAATCCGCGTCGCTTTCTTCATCCTGAGCTGGTGTTTCTTTCTCTATGGTTGAATCTAAAGATAAAAGCCACGATGCGGTTTCCTTCTCTTTATCCGTATCTTGTTTCCCCTCTTTTGAATCCGAGATTATAGCTGACTTCGCTACTTCTTCTTCTGCATTTTCCAGTGATGTTTCATCTGTTGTCTCGCTCAACTGAGATTCATTTTCTGAACTTTCACCAAGTTTTTCAGCAATCGAATTTGAGCATGGAAGAATTGCTCCTGTCGGTTCTTTCTCTTCATTTCCTGGGCCTTTTTCCTTAAATTTTCCTTCGTTGTTCGAGCTTGTAATGTTCAAATCGCAGTTGGGAATGAGCTCTCTTTTTTCTTTACACGACAAAATTCGAATCGTTTGCGTGCCAGTATTTTTCACTGGTCGGTGGACTTTTTCTGATGACTTTTGCTGAATTTCGGGAACATTCAAGCATGCTGAACTCAAATCCAAATTGTTGCATAGTCCGTTATAGTCGTTCGTCAGTTGCTGTTCTTTAATTTCGATCCTTTGCTTGAACTTCAGTAAGGTTTCTCGACAGTCCCACATCATCTGTTTAATTTCAAACAGATTCATGTCTTTCTGATAAAATCGATCACTCAAATTTTTCGTCTCGGATACAAAATCACATGGGATTTGCTCCATGTCTTTGATGACGCCGCGAAGAAATCGCTGTAGAGTTTGCTTCTTCTGAATTGAGAATTCCTCCTTGCCTGGATTCGTATTTGGAGCCAAATTTTCCTTGTTTGCCTCCTTGCTCGAATGGGGTGACTCTGGTACTCCAATGTCTCCGTTTCGCTGCTGCAACACTCTGTTTTTTACGTGCGATATCATTCTCAATGTTTTGAAGAATTCCACATATTTTTCTTTCTGAAAAAATGTATTCTTGGTTATTCAGTCACGCTTTTTGGATTGTATATTTTTTTGAATTCATAAACATAAAAAATTACAACATTTTATGGGTTTCCGTTTGCGAAGTTTTAGCGGTGGAAACTCTGCTCTACGAACCTATCGCAGGGGATGATTTAGTTTACATCATTTGAATCACGTAAACTTTAAAAAAAGAATCTGTAAAATAAAAAAAATGTAATAAATATTCGGCGTAATCAATCTCTCAAGGCCACGTGGGAAAAGTAAAATTGCAAAAATTAAGAATATTTTTTTCGTAAAATAATAATTATTTGTGTTTTTTTCTAAAGTACAGAGGTTTTGTATTATTTGTTTTGATTGTGCGAACTCAAATTTTGAAAGGGAAAATGCCTTCTCGAAATAAAAATTGAGAACCCTATAAAAAACGTTTGTTGATCGATATATATGATTGAAAAGAGAAAAATATCGACGATTTCTCACTCACAGCTTCCGAGTGATTCTCACTTTCACAACCAATTACGTTAGATTGTACTTTTCATGAACTGATCGCGTTTGTGAACATTTTGAAAGACGAATAATAGTTTCGGTTTCGATTTACCTGGCATTTAGCGTTGTTTAGCGTGGTGTTATTCTAGTAATGGCTGTCATCAATGCCCTAAAGTTAGTTGCACAATGCACATTTTTTTTCTATAGGCTCGAAAATTTCAATAAAAAATATCTTTGTTACCGAATCAAAATAATAAATCTTTCACTTTTAATAAATATTGCACGTTTTTTTTCAGCGAAATCAGCTGAGTCCCCTTTTCAACCAATACAATCCTGGGCATGTGAGCGCGCGGGAAATTTGAAACCATTTATCAAGTTTTTACGATTGTTTTTAAAAAACAATTGTTTACACGGTCGTTTTACGCTTCAAGGTGCAAGATTGAAATTATAAATTTTTATAATAGCGAACAACAATCGCAATGGTTCATAGAGACAAAAGATACCTATAATTATACCAAATTAAAAAAACGTATGTCATAAATTTGTAGCCGTAATAGTTTCGGCCTTCACCTTTAGATGGCGCTGTCTGTAAAGTTCACTGAATTGCTCAACGGAAAGTAAAACAAAATTCAAGAAGCGTCGGAAGTTCCCGCGTAATAAAATCGTCAAGTCGCGATCTAACGAAAAAGGAAATTCAAAAGTGGAAAGTCCCTCAAAGTTCGAAAATGAGCGTCAGCAAAGTACGATATGAAAGCCCTTGGGAATGGGTAATGGAGGACATGATAAAAAACGCTCGTTTAGACGACGAGGCTGAACACGACGACGAAGACGACATTCCAATTCTCAGCCTCATGCGAATCGTCATGAAAATATACGAGGGCGTAGTCACAAAAAACAAGGAAAAAATCACACAACATTTGGAAAAGATCGACACAGCGAAAAATCTCATATCCGCAAAGTAATATTTCGATTTTTTTCACATTCAATTCGCATTTTTGAACCTGCGATTTACCTCTTTCTAAAATTGCTGTCTTTCTACACAAAATTGTATTCCTAATTAATATTTTGGTTTTTAGAGATCTCGAAGATCAAGGTCTGTCGATGAAGATCCTGGACCACGTGATAAACGCCACGAAAATCGAAGCCTTTCAGGAAATAAACCTCCACTCGAAAGCCAAGATCTTGAAATGCGAGATCGTTGCCCTGAAAAACCTCGACAACAAAGAAAAAAGTACCTTAAGTGCTTTGAAATGTATCGCTTTCAGTAGTTATCACGCTATGGGCAGCTCCAGGGCCATTTTCTTGGCAAGAAACGCCATCAGGAATAACGAAAACTGCGCGGTCTTGTATTACATGCTGGGTAAAAATTTGCGCCGGGACCGAAGACGAAGCACCTGCCACAACCAGTGTCCGAATGAGAACGAACTGGAGGCTTTTTCCAAAGCCTACGAACTATCGAAGAATCCAACCTTCGGCGTTTGCTTGGCTCAATGCTACATGGAAATGAGAGACACCGAGAGATCCAAAAGAATGCTCTACAACATTCTGGCGACGAACCCTAAGAGTTGCGTGATCCAGTTGCGACTTGCCATAAATTTCATGTCTTACAAAGTCCAAGATTTCGAAGCTGCCGAGGATTGCTTGAATTATGTCAAGACTCGACAACCGAAAGGCTTGTTCGTTCATTACAAAGGGTTGCTTTTAATGAAAACCAATAAGTACTTGGTGTGGGAAAATCAAATCTTTCGAGTCGGATAGGATTGATTTGAAAAATGTGTATGTTTTCAGGAAGCTGCGCGTTATTTGAAGGAGGCGGCAGACTCGGGGAATTTTGCAGCAGCGATAAACTATGTTGAATGTTGCGAGAAGATGAACCCGATGAGCAACTCGATTAAGTATTTCGAAAAGCTGCTGGATGAAAATAAAAATCAGATGGACAAATACCAGCCGCTGTGCCTTCACTTGGCGATGTATTTTTATTTGAAGCTGAATTTTTTTGAAGAAGCTCTGGTTTATTTTAAGAAAGCCCTGGAGGTTGACCCCAACAATAATTTACTCCAGGTTGACAATTTTTACTTGTAAACTTGGCCTTTTCTATGGCACACTCAATTCGTGATTCATTTAACTTTTTTAACTTTTTGGTTTTCATTTGAACGAAATTGTTTTTTTTTTTCAGAACTACACGTACACATTCACTCAGTACAAGAGGATGAATGTCTACGATTTTCTGGAGAAAGATTTTCTGCCACAAGTTCAAATGAAGCTACGTTACTTGAGCGAAGAAAGTAAGAGAATCTACCAACGATTGAAAACTGCGTGCAAACAGAAAGGAAAAGCACAAACTGGGTCCTGGATTTCCCAAAAAAAGAATGCTCCGAATACAAGATTTAGCAAGGCCGAAAAAATTTTTTGACGTGATTGGCGCTATTTGAGCTTTATTTTTGTACTTTCTTTTTCAAACATTTTTTAGATTCTTTATATTGCGATCTACGCAACATTCGATTGAGAATATTTTTTAGAGTTATGTTACAGATTTGAAGTGAAATAAAATTATATCATTTGCAAGAAAATACATTTAGACTTGATATTTACATTATCGGATCTTTTCACAAACGAAAACTATTTTTTATTATTTCAATTACAACTTGACACTGCATAAGGGCATTTCTTCACAATACTTGCAATTAAAAATTTTTACGATCAATTTAAAAAATGAAAACAATTTCCAAAACTAAATAAATCGTGATAATAATCTGCGATATGGAAAACTGATGGTTTTTGTCTCACAAAAACTTTTTTCCAACCACTAACATAACTTTGAAATTAAATTGGGAATAAAAGTAACGCAGGACAGTAAGGAATGAGCAAAATTTTCAAATCCGTCCAATTACTTCATTCAGTTCATTTGTTGTCATGGTACAGAAACTTTCCTTTCGTCGACGAGAACGATTAAAAATTGGATTGACTTACACGTGAAATTATTGTTCATACAGTTGAAAGAAACGTATAATTGTCAGGATGTTATTAATGCTTTTTGAATAAAGACAGAAATTTCACACCATTTGCTGATAAAAAAAGGCTAGCTGATGGTAGGGAAAATGGAATCTCTTTGAGAAAAAGGACGACATCGAAATGAACAACTGACAATGTACTTTATCTCAAATGAAGACTTTATTTTCCTCATTCTAATTTTTAGAAAACGTATCAGCGATACATAAAAATGAAGTTTTATAATAAGTAGTCTGTAACAAAGGAAGTTGAAAATTTTATGAAGTTTTACACGATGTAATTACCTCTAGTAATGAAAAAAACTGACTACAGTAAAAATAATGTTTTCGTATAAAAAATGTATTTGCGATTCTTAGCCCAAAAATGCATATTTGGTTTAAAAACGGAACGCAAAAACGTATCCGTGGAAAATTACATAAATTGCGATAATATTCAAAAATCTTTCTTTGATGGCCATACAATTTTCACTTCATGGTGACATTCAGAAGATAATTCACATAAGACAAAGATGCTTTCATCAGCTGAAAAAATGTGGAAATCATACAAATGTGATTGACCTCGTCAATTATTCGAACAAATTCAACACTCACGGAAGTAAATGTGCTCATTGAAAGAGGTAGAATTTTTGCCGCGGAGCAATAAACAGGACGTTGCGTAGCGGTTAGTACTATCGTTATATCGGATGCTTTTAACTTCGAACTATTGTACCATTTAGTTTCGTATAATTTTCGTCCAACTTCTTGAGACTGAAATATGGCATGTTTTCACTACAAATGATTCACTAAAATTCAGAATTTTAAAAATATATGTATACCAGTTTGGTGAGATTATCTCCAACATAACAAATAATGAATGCATCTAAACTGCAAGACATAAGAAAAATGATAAAGGATAGACTTCCTATGTAGTCCTTCCTCTGAAAAAACTGTAAAAGAACATAATGAATGATTCTGGTGATTCCAAATGTGAATGTTTTTTCTCCATATTTCTATTGTATTCTATCGCATTGTATTAGAAAAATAAAATTTTCGAAATCATACAAACTACGTAGTTATAGCATTGATTTTATGCAGCCTAATAAAAAATTTCACCTACCACTACAATATCATGCACGGTCAAAAGGGTATAATATGGCCATTCAATTATATTTGTAAACAAAATTGCATTCAAATCATTTTGTAAGTCCGTTATAAATCTGAAACATACACTTACTTGTAAATTTCGTAACGTTCGATTCGTGAAACAATTTTTTTCTCATAGTTAATTATCGTTTGCACACGAAGAACTGAAATTGCTTGATATTTTACCTCAACGTAGCATTGTGGTACCGTATCAAATTACTAAATTTCTTCGCAACGTTAGATTCTTCATCTTCGCATTCTCTAATTAGTTTCTCCATCAGCAGCGTGATAATTCTTAGCCTGCCGCAGGCGTGTGCCATTAGAACAGCGTTGAAAAAGTACATCGCCAAAGTTGCGTTGTACGAGATGAAACCCGATAAAGTCTGATTTACGAAAAGAATCTCGTAGTATGGACTTTTATAATGGTCGACATTCTTAATGTAAAACGGCAGCAGAAATGGCTTGACGGTGACGTTGCCGACGATGATCGGTTTTACGATAATCGGTTTGATGACGCGCCGAAAAAATCCTGCGGAATAAATTATAGACATCGCAGCGATCATGAGTCGTCGCGCCGTTCTAAAGCTCCGTAACATGCACTCCCGATGCTCTGAAGAAGGCAGATTTTCATAATCATCTTTCACCTGTTCGAAGCGTTTTCTCAGAGATTTGCCCTTGGACATGATTATGGCCATTTTTACGAAAGAGAAAATCCCATAGTTCGCGGATCCGGACATCATGAGGATCGTATTCAAGTTTTTTTCGAAGTAGAAGAGATAAGTGTAACAGGGAATCGTCATCAAACACAATGAAGCAGAATTTATAACGTACAAACAGATTTGCGTTATCTTATAGAAGTATCTTTCGCGATTGACGGGCCAAATTCCGAGTGAGAGCGCAATGTTTCTTGTAATGCGCAGCACGTAATTTATGTCTTCCTTAGAACGTTGGTTCGACATATTGTTCGACATATAATGCAATACGAATTGAACCTTATTGATGAATCATTGACGTGTAGATTTTTGTATTCGAAATACGATGGTATAATTGCACTAAATTTGGGAAGATTCGATGCAAAACTACAGATTGCACATCAGAACGATTCTTGTGAACAAGTCGAGCGACAAAAGATACCAAGTACACTGAAACCTATCACTTTCTGTTCTCTTACTTTTTGATGTAAAGTCCCTTCGCTCAAACTCGACGCGCTTGAAGGCTGAATATCGTTTCATGACTGCAGTGTCATCCATACTGCGCCAGAGAGTTGGCGCAAGTTTTTTACATGTTTGAAACTCATGAAATTAAAAACATTTGAATTGCAGAAGAAAATTTTTGGAGAATTTTAAAAATATACGTATACCAGTTCGGTGAGATTATCTCCAACATAATAAATAATGAATGTATCTAGACTACAAGTCATGAGAAAAAGTATAAACGACAGACTTGCAAAGTAGTCTTTCCGTTGAAAAACCTGAAAAAAAAACAATATGAATGGTCATTCCTAATGTGAATGTTTTTTCTCAACATTTTCATTGTATATTATAATTGCATATTGTATTCGATCGCATTGAATTAAAAAAAAAATTTCCGAAATCATACGAACGATCGTAGTCATAGCAATAACTCCTATGCAGCCTAATAAAAAATATCATCTACCACTATAATATCATGCACGCTCAAAAGGGTAAAATAAGGCCACTCAATTATATTTGCGAACAAAATTGCATTCAAATCATTTTGTATGCCCGTAACGTTCAGTTCGCAAAACAATTTTTTTCTTATGGTTAATTATCGCTCGCACACGAAGAACCGAAATTGCTTTATATTTTACCGCAACATAGCATCCGTATCAAATTACTGAATTTCTTTGCAATGTTAGATCTTTTATCTTCACGTTCACCAATGATTTTCTACATCATCAGCGTGTTATTTCATAACCTGACGCAGGCGTGTGCCATTAGAACAGCGTTGAAAAAGAACATCGCCAAAGTTGCGTTGTACATGACGAAACCCGACGAACACTGATTTACGAAAATAATCTCGTAGTATGGGCTTTCATAATGGTTGATATTCTTAATGTAAAACGGCAGCGGAAATGGCGTGACGGTGACGTTGCCGACGATGATCGGTTTTGCGATAATCGGTTTGATGATGCGCCGAAAAAATCCTGCGCAATAAATTGTAGACAGCGCAGCGATCATGAGTCGTCGCGCTGTTCGAAAGCTCCGTAACATGCATTCCCGATGCTCCGGAGAAAACACATTTTTATAATCATCTTTCACTTCTTCGAAGAGTTTTCTCAGGGTTTCACTTTTGGACATGATTATGGACATTTTTAGGAACGAGAAAACCCCGTAGTTCGCGGATCCGAACATCATGAGGATCGTATTCAAGTTTTTTTCGAAGTAGAAGAGATAAGTGTAGCATGGAATCGCTACTAAACACAATGAAGCGGAATTTATCACGTACAAAACGATTTGCATTATCCTATAGAAGTATCTTTCGCGACTAACGGGCCAAATTCCGAGTGAGAGCGCGACATTTCTTGTAATGCGTAGCACGTAATTGATATCATCTTTGTAACGTTCGTTCCACATATTGAAAATTGAACTTCTTACGATGATAAATGTATATATTTTTCTAACAATGCGATATGAATTGAACCTTATTGATAATTCATTGACCTGAAGATTTTTTCACTTGCAACACAATCGTGTAATTCAAAAAATTCAACGAAGATTCAATGCAAAAATACAGAACACACACAAGAACGATTCTTGTGAACAAGTCGAGAGGTAAAATATTTCTGAAGAGCCCGGAGCTGCCATCAAGTAAGAAGTTTCAATGTATTCTGAAAACACTCGAGCCCTTTCTATAAAAAAAACCGTAATTATAGTACAATTACTTTTTTACCCTTTGATAACTCCGATGTCGAGTACAGACGTTCTGTAATGAATAATTGAGTAGCAAAGTTCTCAGAAGTTTTCTATAGTTATCAACTTTGTCGATGGGTACATTGAATCGTTAACGAATACGATTATAGATTAATTTATGCAAATTTTGATAGGTGGGTTTTATCATCTGAACCACGGTTTTTTTGATTGCAGAAATTGATCCAGAGTGCATACTTTTCATTATTTCATCGTTAAAACTTCTCAATGAGCGAGAGCAGCCTTTGTTTGCATTCGCGTTGTTAACGGCAACGCTACTTAAAGATTCTACCCGTTCTTTTTCACCCAAGTGATTATCGGTTCGAGTAATAATTAAACAGTCGCTGTAGACTCGAGTCGAAGAGTTCGTGTTTTATCGAAACGCAGAAGAGCAGCAAAAAAGAGAAGCTTTTTATTCGTTATTGATTGAATTTTTAAGCAGATCAGTCTTCATTCATTCGATGCCTTCGTTGCGGGAAAGACCGAGGTATACATCGTCGCTGTGACATTCGTTCGAAAATTCGTGCGTGTTATTTAATACTTTAAGTAATACTTAATTGCCTGTTATTTAAATCGGGCATAAATCGAAAAAAGATTTGCTTTAATGTAGCAATCATGAAATCGTATCAAGTGATAAAATAGTTTGATTCTAATTCTCAGAGTGATGAATCGTCATCGAAATATAGGGAAAAGGAAACGGAAAAAGTTAATACTTGAAAGTACTGTGTACTAATGCTGGAAATGCACGCGTTATCTGTTTTTTAATGCAACAATTTACCAGTCGAAGACCTGTTGCTGTAGGACGGCAATATAGACGGTGAAGACGTCATAGTTTGTGGATTCCTAGTTTGTTAATCGACGGCCTGCATATGACCTGTCAACGAAGAGATCTACTTGTTAATTGAGGTGCGTCTTTTTTCCGACCAAGAAGTTTGTTCTCACTTTCATTCGTGATTAAAATGTGGAAATAATGAGGGTGTTCAATTTTGGATCATTTTTTTAATCTCGGACTGTCAATTTTTCTTTTAAAACTTGATTCTTCTCTTTCCGTTCTCTTTTCAACCTCGAGCATATTCTTGAATAATAATTAACTAGTGTTTCTAGTGATCGGGATCCATTTGAGCAAATAATTTTCGTAAAATGAACCAAATTTAAACGAATATCTGAATCATCGCTTGGAACAATTAAATACGACTACGTGACTGTTTTGATAAGTAAAAATTGGCTTATTTCATGCACCAGGAGCAACTTTTTCGGAAGTTTTATCAACTCCACAGTTGAATAAATTTCAGCGAGAGTTTTCAACTATTTTTTCGATAAGTTGAGATGACATGTTCAACTCATTTTGACAGTCTGAAAAATTTTTTGAAATTTCATTTTCAAACAGTCAAAAGGGGCCTGAAAAAATATCGAAAAAGTTCCGCAAACCGATTAATAGCATTCGCTACTATCGCTGAGTTCGTCTTCTTGGTGAACGAAAATGTTCGAAAATTTCACATCTTTATTTTTTTTGCAACGGAGGTCAATAAAATGTACTTTTCGAGGCGAAAAGTACATCCGTACAAGGCGAAATATTCTTCTTTTTTGTCCTTCGTTGCATAATAGACTGATATAATTCTACGAATTTATTAATTTTTGTATTTTTTCGGTTACAAGCAGCCATAAAATGGCAGTAGAAACAGCCTCGAAATCGCAGCTACTCGAAACTCGAATTCCGAGTACTATTCGAATTTACCGGATGCACTCCAAATCTAATTTCACATACAACTGAGATCGAAGTCGGATCTGGCGGATCTTCAACTTTGCTTCAAGACCTTTTTTTACTTCGGTATATATACAACCTTACTTGAATGACAAAATTGGTCTCCATGTGGATGACGAAATTTTCACCACGTCAAGATTTTTCTTGTGCCTATTACATTATTAAAGTTATTTTTGCCAGGAATTTTCTGCGGGATCCGATTTGGTGCCTTTTGTGAAGACGAACGTCAATGCCCTGAAAACACCGCTGCCACAAAATTTACGCGCACCTGAGTCCGCGATTTTGTGGAAAATTTGTGTAAACGGTCAAGACAATTTTTTCTTTTTTCGTTTATTCGCAAATTAATTTTTAACAAAATGAAAAATTATCAAAACAAAAGTTATCCAGCATTACAAATATTATGTATATTAAAACGTTTAATGTTCGATGTTTATCGCTCATTTTAGGAAAAAATATCCAAATGTATGCATAAACTCGAAGTTTTTATATAATGACGAAGTATTGAATTAAACTGTAATAATATTATGTTTATTTGATGGAACACGTTATAAAAATAATTTATAACATGGGCGCTTCCACGTTGAGTGTACCAAATAATACCCAAGTTGAGTGTTTTTTTGACATGGGGAGAATAATGCAGCTTTTAAATATTGAAATGTTATCATTTTCTTCGTAATGCTCGCATCAAAAGAGCAGTTTTTCATGCCTGTTGAAAGGTAACAATTCTATCATTTTTTCTTCCTTAAGGAAAAAAAAAACCAAATTTCTTTGTTTGCACTGGCCACCAATCGATCCTGTTGGAGTAGAAAAAATGCTTAACACCGACATACCACCTCTTTCACGCTCTTTTTCCACATAGAAAATACATGTTTTCCACCACCATGATTTTACAGGTAGTATCATATTGAATCGATTTGAGTAGTATCGCATCGTAACGATATTTCGTTGTATTACATTGTATTGTAAAGAAAATTGCCGATATTAAACAAATGATCAGAATTGCAGCATCCATTTTTTTCACAGCCCAATAAAAAACGTATCCTTCCCGGGTTGCATTCTGTAGTACCGAAGAGTTAATATATTGCGATTCAATTACATTTACTTTAAAGGAAGATCATTACAGCATGCATTATTGTGATAGATTCGTACCTTAATATAAGTTATGTCTATGCTTTTTCTTTGAATTGCATTTTCCTTCATGTTTTTTCGGAGCAGTTGATTTTTTTGAATTTTTGATTATTCTCTTCTCAAGTCGGGCTTTTTTCTTTCGAGAAAGAAGAATTTGTATCGATCAATTATTTTATTCATTGATATCATTACATAGGTATTAAAAATATCAAAAATGAAACTTGTTTTGAGGTTGAGATACTTTTTAGTAATGTATATGTGATACAAAAAGTGTGTTACAAATTATCGCAGAACAGTTTTATAATTATAACTTTTCATACATCACTAGCTGAGAATACAATGGAAGATAATTAACGTATTCGATTCTTGAATTATTATTTTTTATGTATAAATTAGAAAACACGACGGTTTCATGAAGCCGATTATTCTTTTCGCGATAGTTCACAGAAGACAACGTTTTTCTGTATCAAATCTTGTAAATGCCATCCATTTACGTATAATTTTCGGTCAACAATTACCATATTTCCTTTCGGCGAAAACTTCCTTCAATAACCAGATTTTACTTCAAAATGAAATGCAGAAGAAAATTAACGTAGGACAAGCATGCTTTCATCATCTATAAAAATGTGAAAAAGATCAAAATTGAACAAGCCTCGATAATGTTTCAACGAAATTTTCCCCTTACAGAAGAAAATGTAGGCAATGAAAGAGTCATAATTTTTCCAGCGGTGCAATAAACAGGACGTTGCGCAGCGCGGATCACGATATTCATATCAAGTGGTTTCAACGCAGAGCAACTGTACCATTTTGTTTCGTATAATTTTACCCCAATTTCATGACACTGAAACATGCGTTTTTTAAACAAAAAATTAACCAAAATTCAGAATAATTGTGAAAATTTATATATACCAGTTGCGTAAGATTATCTCCAATATAACAAATAATGAACGTGTTTATTGTGCTAGACATAAGAAATACGACGAAGGATGCACTTGCAACGTAATCCTTCATCTGGAAAAACTGTAAAAAACATGATGAATTATTCCGATGATTTCAAATATATTTCTTCTTGAATTTGCATTGTATTCTATCGTATGTTGATGCATTTCATCGCATGCTATCGGAAAAACGAAATGTTAAAAAAATACAAATGGATAAAAAATAACGAATTAATACTTTCACAACCTGTAAGATGTGCATGGAGTTAAGTGGGAACACTCCAAAGTATATCGGGGAGGAGGGAAATGCGAAATTAGAAAAAGAAGGGGGAGGTGTCGGAAGAAGTACGAGGATCGGACGATAACAAAGGGGCACAGGAGCTCCAGGACTCCAAAAACGGACCAGCCATCGTAAAGCAGGAACGCCTAGGAAAGGCGGATTTTCGGCTCCGATTTATGTTTTTTTTCCTACACAATTAATGTATCTTTTTGCAAAGACCCGAAGGGCAAATGTATATTTTTGAAAGTCGAAAAACAACTAGAAATAAACAATACTACAAGTACTTTCATAATCTGATTAAAAATAAAACATACCACAATAACATCATGCACAGTCGTAATGGTAAAATAAGGCCACTCAATTACATTTATGAAAAAAATCCATTTTAGAGTCCTTTCTGTGTTCGTGACAAATCTAAAAAAAATACTTTTGTGCGTATTGAATAATGTCTCATTTGTGAAACTATTTTTATTTGTATTTACTGATCGTTTTTTGTACGAAATACCAAAATCCCTTCATATTTTACCTCAAAGTCGTATTGTGGTACCATACCAAATAGCTAAATTTTTTCGCTATGCTAGA
Source organism: Zelostemma sp. ZL-2020 (assembly GCA_022816865.1). NCBI lineage: Eukaryota > Metazoa > Arthropoda > Insecta > Hymenoptera > Platygastridae > Zelostemma > Zelostemma sp. ZL-2020. The sequence continues at coordinate 21,186 of JABFQM010001399.1, forward strand.
TTTATCATTTTCACGTTCGTTTATGAGATTCTCCAAAAGCCTTAAGACAATTCTTATTCTGCCGCAGGCGTGTGCCATTAAAACAGCGTTAAAAAAATACATGACCAGAGAAACGGAATACATGACGAAACCGGAAAAAGTTTGATTCACGAGAATAATCTCGTGATACGGGCTTTTATAAGGGTCGATATTTTTAATATAAAACTTCAACAAATGCGGCTTGACGGTGATGTTATCGACGACGATTGGTTTTGCAATGAGCGGTTTGATAATACGCCGAAAAACAGCTCCAGAATACAGTATAAACATGGCAACGATCATAAGCTGCCGCGCGGTTCGCATGCTCTGAAACATGCATTCCCGATGCTTAGGAGAAATCATATTTTTGTAATCATCTTTAACCTCCTCCAAGCGTTGTCTCAGAGGTTTGGCGCAAAACATGATTATAGTCATTTTCACGA